>VZUI01018782.1:0-92082 GCA_013401135.1 Cettia cetti
TCCTGTAGAAAAGTCCAGGGATGGTGAGATGAGTCCAGTCTTCCTCTGAGGAATCCAGTGTAGGACTGACTCTCTGGTGTTTTCCCTCTTCCTTTTATCCAGGTAGGAAGTCTGGGCTCACCCCCCAGCACTGGGTGGAGCATTTCACAATGGGATGATGGAATGTGTCATGTGCTTGGGGAGCCTTAATGGGCCATTATCAGCAGATATCCCTGTGGGGGGGAGGATGGTGGTGAAAGAGATAAAAAACACTGCCTCACCCAGTTTTAACAGCTGGGCCGTTATCAGAAAGCATCTGCCCCACTGCAGTTACAAGAGATAAAGAAAAAAAACACATTTCCCCAACTGCTTTCAACAGATGAAATAGAATACACTTTTTTTTTTTTTGGTTCCATAACTCAAGACAGGCTCACATGGAGCAAGATTTTTCCACTGCTTAGAAGGGGTTTGGGGACCAAATTACACTGAGTTGCATTGCTCTTGTGTTGCAGTGTCCAGGAAGAAGCTGTGGCTGGGCTGGGTGTTGGTCACCTGGGCAGATGGGCCCAGGCAGGACCTGTGGGCAGCATGTTAAGCTCCAAGAGACAGTGAAGGACATTGCTTTTAACCTGCCTGAGTCCCTTTCTGCAGAAAATCACTGTTTTACTGCAGCCTGCCATGCACTACTTGTGCAGGGAGGTTCCAGCTGACAGTCAGGAACAGCAGCTCTGCTGCCACAGAGCCAGGGGAAGTTGTTCTCACATCAGCCAGAACCATCAATCAGCCCTCTCTGGAGCAGCAAAGGAGCAGAGAAGTAACTGTAGGTTTACCTTGAGTTCAGGAGAAATGGAGAATTCATGTTACAGTTGATAACGAGAGAAAACCCAGCTCAACTCTAAGCCCAGCTGCAATTTCCAGGGCAGTAAGAAACAAAACTTACTTCTATAAGTAGAGTGAGCCTGCTTAATCTCAAAAGATTCATTGACACATTCAACTGTGAGCAAAAGCATCCAACATGTTTGGCATCAGTGAACCCACCACACTTGTGGGTGCTAAAGCAGAGCAGAAACATTGTGCATGTGGGCCGTGTGCTAGATTTTGTGAGCACAGACCTGGGCATTGCTGTAGGGTCCTGAAAGGTTCAGTGCTTGCTCTCTCATATCTTTTATTGGCATGACAACAAAAATGCACTTTTTCCTAGAGATGTCCATGTATATAGTGAACAAACATGACTGTCACTTATTTTACTGACTATTGACACCTTGATCTGTCTACAGAGAATGTGTTTGTGGGAGGACAAGTAGATGGAGGGGCACTAAAGTCAACACAAAGCAGTAGAGCTACAATCTGCCATTCCCTGCCAAACCAGAACATAGATTGACAATACAATACTTCCTTTACAATAAAAAATTACTGGGCATTACTAAACCATTCAGTGCTTTTGTACCTGGTAAAGCTGTTGGAATTCATTAGTGACATATGTAGCTAGTTAGTTACTTAAACATAACTCTTCTTGATTATTTAAGAGTTCAGTGATTCATTTATTTGCTCCAGAGACATTTTTGCATTATTGGTGTGAAGAAGAAAAAATCCAAGCCAAATAATCCAGTTGCCTGGCAATTGTCACCAAAAAAGAATGGCCACTGGGTTTTTGAAGTTTGTTTTTAAAACACTGCTGTTGCCCAGCTAAGGGTTTTATGTCAGATCTGAGCCCAGAGCAACTTTTTTTAATTTTTTTTTTTTTTTTTTTTTACAAATAAGGGTATGAGCTGTTCAGTGGAGAAATAAGGCAATAATGGAAGCACTGACTTTCTTAACTACAATATTGCAGAGGGCTGACTCTAATAGCTGAGCTGCATCAGGACCTGGGGTAATCTGGGTCAAATATCTTTGTAAGCTATCACTGTGTAAATGATAGAATACAACTTTTTTTCTATAACTGTGCCATGATGAAAGTTGCTCTGTTAAACTTATCAGCACATATTGAGTTTCAAAGAATATACCTGGAAGCAAACAGTTATATTTACTGTTATTCTGTAAATATGATTCTTTTTAGACACGGTAGTCATACTGAAGTATGAAATGCCACAGGGGTTGTCTGTGAAAATGTGGGTTTTTACACTCACCCTGGCTTGTCATATTTACCTCGTTTATTACTGACCTTGGCCACCACTGCTTCTGTAGGCTAAGTACAGTTCACCTGCATGGTATTAAAAATATTGACAGGTTATTTAATTGTCATTAAAATCCTCTGGAATTATGCAAAATTTATCTTCCATGCCCATAGTGATTATACTATGAATAACAACACTACTGACTGCACTTGCCTGTCCTTTGGGCTTCTTTTGTTTTTCACAGCATTGGCAGCATTTCTGCAGCAGTGGTTTTGCCTCCTGGTGTTTCAGATCCTCAGGCACGTTACCTGACTGAGAATCTTTTCTCAATGTGGTTGTTCCTTATTCCCCCTTGCCACCCACCCCTAGGCTGGGTGTGGGCATTCACACACAGACCTGGACCCACATTTGTAGCTTGGAGCAGACCTGGCTGCAAAGGGCACATGAACTTGAGTCCCAGAGGTGTTGCAGAGCCTCCAGGTAGGTTTCTGAGGAGCTCTACAGTCCCCAAGAGGAGGAAGTCATACTGCTGTAAATCTGCTTTTGGAAACTGTGCCTCCAGGCATGCATTTAAATGGGAGCCTGTGTGTTGTTCCTGGTCTGTAAACAGCGGTGCAGAAGAGTGAATTCAGTAATGTGGCAGTAAACAGTTCCCATCCCAAGCCTTGCTTTAGTAGCTAATTTGTCAGCCGTGGTGTGTGTTAGGGCTTTATTATTTCTACAATTTGTCTGCTTAAAAACTTCACCCCTAAAACCTGCTATTAAAATACTTTATCAAGGAGGCTGACTCTCAGGGCACGCTGGGAAAAAAGTTGCTGTCTAGGCCTATATCTGTATTAATTTTCTAATCTCCTGCCTTTTCCCTGGTTGAAAATCTGCCTAGTATGTCCACCTCTTGTGGACATACTAGATATTTTAATCATGACTGTAGGGAAGAATTATTTTAGTCAGTCAGTTTGTGCTTTTTACCACAAACCAAGACAACTGAGAGAGATGCAGTACAAATAAGCTTAATAACATATTCAAACCCAGCACCTCCAAAAGTTAATGCTTTCTCTGTTATTGGAGTTACAAGGGAGACAGTCATGGGATCTTACATAAGTAAAAGCTGATCTCCTCTGAGGTTAGAGTCATAGAATGGTTTAGGTTGGAAGGACCTTAAAGCTCCTCTGCTCCTGACCTCCCTGCCCTGGGCAGGGACACCTTTCACTGTCCCAGGTTGCTCCAAGCCCCATCCACGCTGGCCCTGAACATTGCCAGGGATGGGGCAGCCACAGCTTCTCTGGGCAACCTGTGCCAGGGCCTCAGCACCCTCACAGTCAAGAATTTCCTCCTCATATCTAATCTATACCTCTGTCAGCTGAAAGCCATTCCTCCTTGTCCTACCACTCCTTGTAGTAAGTCCCAGCTCTCTTGGAGCCCCATTAGGCACTGGAAGGTGCAGTAAGGTCTCCTGGCAGCTTTCTCTTCTGCAGGCTGAAGAGCCCTAATTCTCTCACCCTGTCTCCATAGCTCCAGACCTCTGATTGGCTTTGTCACCCTCACTCCAACAGCTCCATGTCCTTCTTATCCTTGGGGGGCCTTTGAGCTGGAGGAAATACTCCAGGTGGGGTCTCATAGAGTGGAGTAGAGGGACAGAATCCCCTCCCTCAACCTGCTGCCTACTCCATTCTTGATGCCACCCAGCTGCCCAGCCCCTGCTGCTCCCTTGCAGTTGTTGGTGCAGCTCTACCTGCAGAGCATTGCCTAGAAAGGAAGGAGCAGGGAGCCCAGCAAAGTTGGGTTTTTTTCACTCAGAATTGATGACTGAGTTTCTAGAAAATCCTATTAAACTGCAAAATTAACTGGAGCTTTGTTCAACCACTTGCACTCGTCAGGAGGAAGGAAGCAGAAAAGTGCCAGTGCTGTAGTGCTGCAATTCCCAATGTGCTTGTCCTGTGAGCAGATCCCTGCTGCTTTGCTTTCCTGCAAACAGCTTTAAAAGGCAGTTTAGGTCTAGGTTAACTAGGTTATACAGCTGTGCTGCTGGGGTGCTGTGGAGGTGATGCCATTGTGCAGGTCAGGTTTATCCCAAAGCTGAAGTGCTCACCTCACCTGGCTCAGGGAGAGTGGTTGGTGTGAACCCAGCTCTGATGGTCTTGGGAAGCCACAGAGCTGGGAAAACTGGGCCCTTGCTTCCCTAGATTTTTAGGGAATCCTGGCAGGGAGTTCATGAGTGTGTTGTAAAGATAACCAGGTACTTTGGTTGATTCTTGCACCACAGAAATGTTGCTGCAGTGTGTGTTCAAAATAGCAGATACACAGGGCTGAAAATCAAGAATATGTGAATAAAGGGACTTCTGGCCCCCAGGAATGAAAACGTCACCCATTGCCATACACGGTGATTTAGTGCATTTGTCAGCACAGTGATGCCAGGCTGGTTTTTCCCAAGTACTGCCCAGAAGCTGCTTTTGGGGGCCATCTCACCTGGTGTCTTGCTGGAAGCTGCTTTGTTCAGCAGGTTGCACAGGCATGGAGCTTCAGTGAGTTTTCCTATCTTCTTATGGATTTTTCTGTCTGTACTAGAGCTGGCAAGAGATTTGTGGGGAAAGCTTTGAAATTACAGCGCTGTTTGCAAAGTCCTTCCCTCTGAGATGCCGAGATTGGTTTCTTTGTACTTTTAATGTGGGCTGCTTTTTGTTGGCATCACTCCTGGGAGAGTCAGCTGGATGTACAGCCTCTGTTTTTTCAAGTTCTTTATTGGCAAAGTTTAATCCTCAGGCTATTCTCTAATACTCACTGGTAGCTAGCTCCATTTTTCACTTAAAGCTAAAAATACCGGTGAAGTTTCGGTTTTCAGTGATCTCAGACCCACTCAGAACTATCCCAAGGTGTGTGTACTGTGTGTTTTGTTATCCATTTTGTGATAGGCAGTGTAAGGTGCTTGATAAGCATGTTAAAGCAAGCATCTGTTCCCCCTGCAGAATGAAAATAAACCTTATTATGAGGACAGTATCAGCAGCATTCCCATTCCTGTGAAAAGACCTTGGGAGTACTATGATTAGCTGTCTGAAGAGGTTTCAGGTAGTGAAGATTTTCTGATGCTTGGGGAAGCATATGGCCAAGCACTGAATTTTAAGGGGTTGATTTTGAGCTAGAAATCTCCAAGTTGGTGGCTTGGCTGGTGCCAAAAGAATAAAGGCAAAAGTTATTCATGCCTGCACTTTTGTAACCCAGTATCAACAATTTTGATCCAGCTATTTAGGCACACTGCTGCAGGACTTAAATCTCTGGGTTAGTATTCAAATACGCAGTAGGGGCCTGCATCTCATCCTTGGGAGGGACTTCAGCATGAATGCTCTTGACCATCACTTGCCTCTCTAGGGGAGTGAGACTCAGAGGTTATTCTCGGTTTAGTGAAAGCTTTACCTCTTGTCTGGCCTGGAGAGGGAGACCACTGTTGTCACAATTAATCAATTAATTCACTGCTAGCAGGAATTTTGCCTGTGAGGATGCAGTGTAGCACATCTTTGGTCAGGATTGTCCTTTTCCAGTGTGTGAAATGTGGCACACTGGTGTGCCCTCCTCGTGCCCTGGTGGCATGGCAAGGCTTTGGGTCAGTTTGTCACTGAATTGGGTCTGGATGAAGCAGACTGAGGGTGTGGGGCTCTGCAGAGCTACTGGGTGGAAGCAGTGGCTAGTGATGCTCAAACCTGTCACTGCAAAGCCAGAGGAGGTGGCGCTGAACATCGGCAGAGGTTTAATTTAAAAATAGCATTTGATTTTGCTTCTGTTTGTAAATTTTTGTATTATATTCTTCTTTTTTGTTCTCCCTTTGTCCTTTTAACTGGACATGTTCTGGCCTCTGAGATGTGCCATTCAATGGGAATTTGCAGTCAGGGGTTTTTTAAAATAAAAAGTAGAAGGTAGCTGCTGGCAGTGCCCCTTCCTCCCTGCATGCACACAAGACAGCACATGGAGCATCCTTTGACAGTGTGTTTGATATCCAACCTAACTTTGCACAGAAGGTCACGTGAATCTGTTTGCTGACTTCAGTCTTGAGACAGATCACTCAGCTGGTGGTAACTTCATCCACGCTACTCTGCAGCTTAAAAACAGCTTCCTAAGGCTGCTGCGTTTTATGGGTGGGAATATCATAGAGCACCCACTGAGCCTGGCTTGATCTCCCTTCAGATCACATGTTGACTGCATTGCAAGTGAGATGCACACAGTTTTGCCTGTGGTGGGACGTCTTGCATCTTTTCCAAGCTGAAGTCAGAGCAGGCCTAGAGGCCTCGTGCAGATTAATTACTGGTTCTGTGTAGCTGTCTGCATGTACTGTGGCTTGGCATGTTCCTTGTTTTAGTGGAGAAGCTAATTTGTTTTTCTGCAACTGGCTCCCGAGTGTTTAAAAAAATGTTTGGTTCTGAGATGCCCTGGCATCAGTACAAAGAACTCCCAGAGTCAGAGGGGCAGGATACAGTCTTAACAGCTGGAAATGAGGGTACACAGCTTTGCAATGTTTTGCAGCTTTCTTCACTGCACAAAACAGCTTCTTTTTTTCTTCATTTCTTTTATTTTTCCTGGCTTCCATCACAGCTTGGTTGGACAGCTGCACATGGGATGCTTTGGGATGGAGGAGGAGGAGGGAGCTGGTGGTCATGCCATGCAAAGCATTGCGAGAGGGGATGTATGAGGTGCCTGTTCCTTCACCTCTAAGCTTCAAGCTTTGCAATTTCAGGCTGTCTGATTTTTTAATAAATTGTAGCGGTCAAGGACATAATGGGAGGTCTTGAAATAGATTGGATTTAAACAGAAAAAAAAAATGAGTTTCATTGTTTGATCAACCAAAGATCACAGCATCAGAAATTTCCCTTCAGGTGTCTTGAGGCGGCTTCTTCATCAAAAACTGCGGGAGAGGTGCTGGCCAGGGAGGACCTGCCCCTCTGAAAGGGGCAGGCTGGAACACATCCCTTTCACTGGGGCTATATTTGTACATGAGCTTTGCAGCTGAACTTCCTTCAGAGGTAAACCAGCCTCATGCTCTGGGTCCTTGCTGAGATTTTTATGTGGTTTACCTGAAGGATGCTACAGGCTGGTGAGAGAGTCTCCTAACAGGAGGCTGTTAGGTGTGAGCTGATCCCCCTGGCTTCTGAGGTGCCTACAGATAAGTGATACCCATGGCATGAACTTCATTTATTCTTATTTAACTCAGGCCCTCCAGATGTGCCATTGCCCACTTACTGTGGAATGGTGGAGCTGCCTGTGGAATTCTCTGTTAAAACTGCCCTACACATCTTTCTTTTACCAGAGAGATTAAACCCCTGAGCATCAGCCCTGCAGACATGGCTCCCTGCTTGCTGCCCAGATTGCTGCAGCCTCCTGCAACCCCTATTAGCATAGATGCTTTATTAGCAAAATACATTCTGGCCCATTTCCTTTCCTGAAGAATTTTATCCTTGCTTAGACCCGCAGCTTTGCAACACCAGAGTTGTGCTCACCAATATCCATCTCCCTGTGCTTTTTACGCTAAACCCTCTTTTGGCCTCATTATCCGTGACTGCAGTTCCCACTCAGACCTCCATCCGGGGTCATTCACCGGGCATCCTTCATCTTAACAGTGCTGAGTTTACTTCCAGTGACAGTAACCCCCGTGAGTGTTGCTGCCTTAAAACCAGGACTATCTCTTCCATTAGCAATGCTGATGAATGAGCCAAGAACAAACCAGAAACTTAAAAGCGACCCTCTGCAAAGCAGAAATAGTGCCCAGAGCTGCCCGGGCGGAGCAGCGGTGTTTTGTTTTGTGCTGGAGAGGATGAGGGGCTGAGTTGCAATGAGTGGTTTGCTTCATTTTGAATTCTCTGCCTGTGTGTGGTGCTGTGAATTATATCATTTTTGCATCTTACTGTAAAGTGGCTTTGAGGTACCAGGCATGAAAGATGCTAAATACGCTTCGCTGGGAGAAAAAAAAAAATTCACCCAACAATTGAGGCAGATTTTTCATCCATCTGCTGCAGCAGTGCACCCCTCATTGCTGAGTCCTCACTGACTCATCAGGCTACTTCGAAAAGAACTGGTAGCCTTTTCCATCTTTACCTGTTGTGTTGCCCCACTAATGAGCCCCCGAGGGCACGGGGCCTGCTTTCAGTAGGTGAAGTTTGCTGCTAACTGCATTATTCTTCCAAAGACTTGTTTAAGCAAGAGCAGGCTGGCTGCAGAAAGCTGTGCTGATAGCCTACAGCAACTTGGGCAGAGTTATTTCTGTTTAAAAAGAAAAAGAAAAGAAAAAGCAAAGCAGCAGTTGGCAAATTCTGCAATTCTTTATGCAGGTGTATCTTTCTAACCTAATCACTTTTCACACCCAATCCTCTTCCATGCTGCTGGAAAAGGTTGAGAGTATGCTCTGAGCCAGTGACCTGGAGAGAACCTCCTGGAGAGCTGGGTGGTTAGTGAGGATAACTTGGGGGTGACTAATGTGCTCTAAGTTATGTCTTTCTAAAGCTTATTAACTCCTGGATTGCACATATTGATCTGTATCACTGTACAAATAAACCTTATGTTGCTGCTCTCCAGAGAGCAGAGTATTTCTGTAGATACCCAACTGCCTCTGCTGATGTCTAAGCCATCCACCCTCTGTCTCCTTCCTGAGGGACAGCCCAAAAGGCACAGAGCAGAGGACACTTAAGGGCAGTGGGGGCTACAGGAGGTGATGCTGGGGTGGCTCTGATGAGCAAAATGGCACCATGAGCTCAGTGCAGATGGGCCCAAAAGGGTTTGCCCAGTAGAGGCTGAAAACCATCCAGGAAGGTCATCTCTGAGCCTTGCTTCATGCACTTCCCACTGGTTGGAAGCCAGAAGGGAATTTGGTAACTCTTCACCTGTAGGTTTGGTGCAAGATGTTTATCTTTTCTATGAGTTGGGTAAATGCCTAGCTTGCAACTTGCAAGGTGAGTGGAAAGTAATGAGGATAAACAAAAATGCATTACAAGTGTTTCATCAATTTTTTTTTCCCATCTAATGATCCTCCTACCTCATTTTGGAATTGTTGTATATATCAATTTATCGAAATTCACTTCTCATAATCAAATACTAGTCCTCGTTTTGATGCTGTTAATAAAGGTATTGTGATAAAGTCGAATTAATTTAATTTCTGTCTGCAAAACCTATTGTTGAATGAGTCCCTTTAATACGTTAATCAGACATATAGCATTGTAACAAGGTTAAAAGTGCACACCAATTTCCATTATAAAGATATTCTCAATCAGGCAGAAACTAATCTAACTTTGTAAGTCATTCTGTAATTCAATTGTTCTAACCACAGTACATGTGAAAACAAGATATCTTACAACAAAGTCTCAAAAAGCCCTGCAGGTATTTATATCTTTATAGAAAAGAATGATTTACATTTTCAATAAGCCTTATTTGTCTGTGGGAAAAAATGTAATTACTTTATTGAGCAAAAATCTAATGGGAGCCTTTTTACCTTGTTTGCCATGTTTTGGGTATATTGTCTTGGTGCTGACCCTTAATTGGATTAGGTTAGGCCTGTCTGTCTGTCAGGGAGAAAAAATTGCTGTGAATCTAGTAGGCTTCAAAACGAAGGAAAAAATCAACAGATGAAGTGAAAAAAAGAAAAAGAACACAGGGTCTTCCCAAGCCTTTTATTGTCCTTGAATGGATTAATTTTACCAGCAGCTAATCTCTGCTGCAAGAAGATACTTCTACCATTTTCCCTTAATGATAATTATTATCTTTCTATTTTAGACTTTTTCACTGGGGAGGTCCATGGCATGGCCATGGGGAAAGCCCCCTGCCCCCCCTGCATAACGAGTGAGGTTGTTCTGAGCTTTGCTGGAAAACAAATGCTTGTAATTTTCCTGCTGAAGAAATTCAGCAGCTTTACTGTTGAAATGGTTTGGAGAGTTTTGGTGGCTCCAGACTTGTTGTCTTAACAGAGCCTGGTGTTTGGAAAGGGAAAGGTGGATGGAGGGAAAAAAAAGTTGCTGCTGGGGAGATTATTCCTATCTGAAGGCTTAAATAAGTAGGGTGATGGTAAGGAAAGGTGAGTACCAAACCCTTTGGGGTAGGAAGGGTTTTCATTCACCATAGGAAGGGAGGAGGGCATTTTATAGCAAAAAGTACACACTTAGTGGTGTAAAAACCTTTGGGATGGTTTCAGTACGAGCATTTATTGAAATATAAATCTGAAAAGCTGTGTGTACCCATGAGCATGGTCTGTGCAGGCTGCAAAACAGGCATTGCCTTTTACCTGCTTGTTTTGATATCCCCAGTTACCGCAGATTTAGTGGTAAGCCCTGTGTGCTCTATTTTAAATAAATATTACACTTGCTATTGGATTGGTGAAAGAGAGAGAGAGAACTAATTAAGGAGATGGGATATCATCACTAAATTTTTCTTCCCTGAGATTTTATGAGCAGTAATTTGAAAAGAGCCATATTGAAGTCATTGAAGAACAAGTTAATGCTGCGTTTCTGAGAATATTGCCCTTCTACTCAAAGATTATATTAAAGAATAAACAGTGTACAGTAGCTAATTGCTAGCTGACACATTATAATGACTTTATACTTCCAAAATTGAATCGGTCTGGTTTAAGGGGAAAAAAAAGGGGAAAAGTAATGCAGCAACTTTTTAATTATTTAGCAAAGTATTTCTCAAAGAATAATTGAATCTGGGCTCATGGCTGCAGGGGGGAAGAGAGACTGGTAGGTATTGACCACATTTGCAACCCGGCTGACACGGCTGCCGTTAAATACCCTGTTACAGGCTCTGACTCTGGCTTGTGTTCCAGACTGATGGCAGGTATCTGTTTTTCCTCTCTAAATTAAGCTGCTAGGAATTTATTTTTCTCGGATTGTTCCTTTCTGTAGTGCCGTAGGCACAAACACGGTGCAACATTAAAACCCACAGAAATCTGCCAAGGAAACCGATTAACCCAGGGAAGGAAAATAACAAGTGCATGGCAGTTGCCTGGAGCTGTCGTGCTTCCTGGCTTTGCCCAGTGAGTTTTAAGATCTTCATAAACACTGGTGATCCCTCAAGCCAGTTCTTTGTTTCTTAGTTGTTGGGATGGGGTAGATTTAAGGAGGGTCTTCTAGGGACCCATAGTTGTGGTTGTGTGTTAGAGCATGCACAGAATAAAGTTATATAATTTAACCGTTTAATTTATTTAATAATTATAATTTATAATTTAACTGTATAATTTAACATCCTTAGCAGAAGTGAGTTTTGCTGCTTTGAGTCCTAATTTTCTGTCAGGCCAAATGAATCAGTGCTAATGTTGAAATCAGCTGTTTGTATTTGGAGCATCTTCAGCTTCCTCAGGGCATCAGTCCCAAAGGCAGAGCAGCAGCCTGGGGTCAGGAAGTGTTCCCCACCTCTGCTGTGCTCCCTCATTAGCCATGAAACATACTGGGGACATGGGGTTTCACCAGGGGATGGACTCTGGCTACAGCCACGTTCTGCTCCTGAACCTGGTTTTGGTCAGTCTAACATGTTCTGGTTTTCTCTGGATTTTGCTCCATCTTCCCTTTAGCTCTGCTGTAACCCCCCAGGCAAGGCTGCCTTCCCCTTCCAAGAAAAGTCTAAGTTTGGTTGTCTAAGAAATATCAGATTATGCAGATCTAACTTAAAACCATAATGGTGCATTAGTATGCTACAAGGCCGTGTTCCAGGAAATGTCTCCACATGGGAAAACTGCTTAAGTGTGTGCCAAAAATTAAGCAAATCCTTTTTTCTTGACTCTCCCAATTGGTTGGCTGGGTTGGGTCTGAGCCCTGGCTGGGGCTACAGCTGCCCACCCTGCTGTTTGCTGCCAAGGTCCTACCACCGCAACTGAAATACCAAATTTTGTGTCAAATACGGAATTTACAAAAATACTGGAGGGAAAGACTGACTTGAGAAGTTGTGCTTTAACTATATGTCATGGATTATAGAGACAGAAGGAACAACTGTGATCATTTAGTCCGATTTCCTCTCTACCTATAAATAACAATAAACAGGCTTTTGCTGAAACACAAAGCTGCTTTCTTTGGTGGATTAAACACTCCATGCTGGGGATGCCCGAGAGAAGAAACATCTTGTTTGCATTATTTTTTGCAGGTTTGAAAGGGCTCGACTCAAGCTGAGGTCACGGTTCCTTTGAGAGAAAGAGAAACTGTGTCAGTGCAAGGGTCAGGACGTGGTGGACACTGTGGAGGTGCCTCGTGTGCTGCAGCACGTGTGTGGCACATTGGCCATCACATCCCCCTGGGGACAGGGTGGCATGTCCTAACGGGAACAGTGATTGGAGCTGCAGTAGTTGTCTCTTTCCGGTTTAAGGCATGTGAACCCTGACACAGCAGAGGGATCTGCAGGTGGAAATCATCCAGCTTCAGCAATCGGCGCCAAGGACTGAAACCCATAAAAAGTCTCTTGTCCTCCCCACTGCTCTGCTGAGCTGGTGCACCCTCACCTTTATGCAGTCTCTGGGGTAGAGTGACGGTGTAACCATGCCACACCTGTCAACTCTGTCACGTCCTCTGACAAATGTGGCTGTATGTGGAGCACATCCTGCTCCTTGCCCTGAGAACCAGTCCCATCAGTCCTCTCTGGGCCCTGTGTTTCTGCTGTGACACTGACCCTCTGCAAAATGTTTTGTGATCCTCTGTGTGAAGGGTGGCAATCTGAATTTAGAACTAGATGATCTTTAAGGTCCCTTCCAATCCAAACCCTTCTAGGAAAAAAATGTTACATTGACTTTGAAAAATGCCTCCTTAATGCCTCTGTAGTTCTGTAGCATTTTGAAGGGCCTGGTCTTCAAACCAGGTGGTGATGGCCTTCAGCATAACCTGGTCTGGTGGCTGCAGGGGTCCCTGAGCGTTTGTAGTGCATGTTTGCAGCGTGTGTTGGGCGTCACCGTGGGCACTGGTGTGACAGGCACTCTGTTATTTTAAGCATTAGTGTTTGTGTGCATTTTACACATTATAGCGTTGCATTATTTAAGGGTGATGCATTATTAAACGTTCTCCTCAGCATGGAGAGTAGGTCACTTCTTCCGATTCCTGTCTCTGCATGAGTGACTTAGGATGCTGGCGCTTATGTAATCCTTGCAGTCTGAATAATGGAGATTGTAGTACTATAGAGCTGATTAATAACATTTAGGACTCCATTAATGAGGAATTTTGTTGGAGTGTTCATTGAAGACATCTGTGTTACCATACTCAGTTTGTTCTTTCTGCTTGAGTGCCTGGAACCAGAAGAACAATCATTACTTAGCTAATAATTATGTGCTTCCTAAAATAAAGGCTTGTAAATTCATTTTTATGCCCATAATCACATTTTTCTGCTGTGAGAGGAGTGAGGGAGCTGGGAATTGTCTCCTTCCCATCTTCCTGACAAAGTGTATCTAATGATTAGAAGCATATAGTAGGAGTGTTTGTCCTAGCCAAATGTTTCTCCACTCCTGTTAATCAGCGTTCGTTTGAGAGCCTGGCGCCGTTTGTGGAAGGCGATGCAATCACTGGGGCAGTGTGGCAGATTTAAATCAGTAATAAAAGCCCTGGGGAAATTAACAAGACAAAACATTAACCACAGACTAAACATTAACATATATTAGCATTTTTATTACACCTGTAGAAATGGTAAATGTGCTTGGTTACTACTATTAAAAAGTTTATGTTCTATCCCACATCATCGCAATGTATATTTTTGGTTTAAGCCCTTTAGAATTTAATTAAGCGGAATTCTGTAGCAGCGGTTGAGTAATAGACTTCAGGTTCACTTTTATGGTGACTTTGAAGATAAACGGGGCACAAATGCAATCTTTATAATGCTAATAAGACTTGTGATGTGTAGTGGAGCAGGTTGTTAAAAAGAATTGGGGAAGAAGCACCAATTGAAGCAGCTGCCTTACTGAGGCTTTCAGCCTCACTGGTCACACTGGGTTCCATCACTGAAGGATGCTTGGGGTTTAGTGGGCACCACTTGGTTCCTCCAAAGACAGCATGTCTGTGGTCTCTTGGTGTTCTGTGCATACTGTAGCAAATCACCCTTTTCAGAAGCTGTGTTCAAATCAATTATAATAGTTAATCTCTTTTCAGTTTAATGTGTGGCTTCTCCCAAAGGAAACACACGGATAAGTATAAAATGACTTATGTGAACTCCAGAGAGCAAAGGAGATTGCGGGAGGAAATCTTCAAAAATGAGGCCATACACTTGAGGGGAAAAAAATACTGTGTCTTCCTGGAGAATGAATCTATAAGCAGAAGAGTTCATAGAAAAGACAAATGGAAACTCCATGTAAAGTTTAAGCAAAGGTCAAATATAGCAAACTCCTTTAGAGCAGAGTGGAGCTCCTGGGCTGAATGAGAAGTGGCAGCAGCAGGTATCCAGCAGTGTCTAATGCACTCTCTTCTTGTCCAAGGAGAAGCTGATTAGCTCCTTTTTTTTGTCTTTTTTTTTTTTTTCTTCTAAATCATCTAGAAAATTACCTTTAAAATGTTCTTACTCTTAAAAGCAAAGCTCAGATTGGCACTGAGGATCCCAGTGTGCTGCTTTCCAATCCTTTCACCCCTGAATTTCCTTGCTGGTGTGCAAGGTAAGATGTTTTTGCCCCGTGTGGCCACGCTGCCTCGTGGCAGCCTTGGCATCAGAGCAGGCTCATCAGGTGCATCAGTGGTGTCAGCAATGCCATCCTGTCACAGCCAGGCTGGAAGTGCCCCTCCATCAGCTGCATGGAGGCTGTGATGCTTTGCACAGAACCTGCTACTGTGGCCACTATTTCTTTGATAATTAACCCTAGCCATCCCAGTTTCTGTGGTACCCATGTGGGTCAGTGCTGTGCTTCACACCCGAGCATCAACTCAGCTGGAAGCAGCCCTGGTGGATGGGGTCCCTGGCTGCTGGCAGTGCATCGTTCCCTGCAGTCCTTAGGCACCTCTTATCTTAAATTAATGGGGAAGCATTAAAGTGGGCTGATAGTGCTGCTCCATTAGCCTTGTCCCTGTGCTCCCCTCAAATCAATGTTCCCTCCAAAGCAGAGCCATTACTGGCATGCAGCTCCCACCAGTGTTGGGAGCCAGCTGCTTCCCCATTGGGCAGGGGGCTCTGCCCAGCCTGGGTGTGGGATCTCCCTGTGGCTGGAATAAAGAAGGGTATTGGCAGGGGGTAGTGGTCCTCAGAAGATGAAGTGTTCCCCTCGTGGCCTGGACCACACTAGCATGGAGGAGGCTAATTAAATCAGGTAATTAGTCTGTTAATGAGCTGGGGCAGGGAAATTTTGCTTGGGCTGTTACAGTGTTGGTGGCTTTAGGGGTTTGTAAAAGCTCAGGGCTTTGGGAAGGTTTTTTTTGCCTGGTGTCCCCCTGCAGTAGTTTTTCAGTGGCCTGACAGATTCTTTTAAAAACCAAGTCCAACTCCTGTTGCCTAAAAAACACATTAGCATTTGATTTACTTAGTCATTTTTTGTGGCTTAATGTGTCAAACTTCAGCCTATTCTTAATTCAGGCACGGCTCTTGCACTGACTATACTTTAGATAAGGGCAAGTGTATATTTATAATTCCCCTGGTAGCCTAGGGAGCCTGAGAAGGGCCAGTGGTTCTGTTCTGTCGATTTGCTTTGAATTTCACATTTACATTTGTGTGGTGGGAGGAAACTATATATTAAATACTGTTGCTTGATAAAAGTTTGGCAACTGGATTAGAGATGCTCCCTTCCTTTTGCCCTCCCTCTTGCAGACACATCACTGTGATGGGGAGCTGACTCTCCTTGCTCCTGCCAGAGCAAACAACACCTGAGCGAGCTGAATCATCACACTTGTTTTCCTCAAGGCCTGAGCTTGTATCTGTCCCTTCTCTGACTGCCCTATAGTGGCATTTTTCTTTTTGGAGCCTGCTTTAAAATGGTAATGGTTAGGAAGAGACTGGGAAGTTGTGTTCATGTGTTCCTGAGCCGGCAGTGAGGACTTAAAAAGAGGGAAAGATTGGTAAGATTTTTGAGCTGTTGTCCTAGGACTGCTCGTGGCCCAGCAGACTTTGGCAGATGGTTTGTGAAATCCTTCCCTCCCCCAAAAAGCATACACGATGCCGCCCCTGCAAATGAGCAGGCAATCTGTTACTTCTACTTTCACTCACTTTATTTTAAGTTCAAATCTCAGCCGGCTTTTTGTTTGACTAAAGGGTGACAACTCTTTCACTGTGACTTCATAAGATGGGCTGCAGGGCTGGGCTTTTTTCATGAAAAGGTTAGTTGGTGCTTGCTTGATTAAATAAGTAAGTAAAAACTTGGTGGAAAGTTTGAGCAGTGCATCCTTCTATCCATAAAGATTTCATCTGCTGTCCTGTATCACAGCTAACACAATCCTGTTTATGGTTTCATCCCACACAGGAGGGATGGCTGGACTCAGTGATCAATGATTAGACTTGATGATCAACTGTTGAACTCGATGATTGTAGAGGTCTTTTCCAGCCTTATTGATTTGATGGATCTTGGAGCCTTGGTGCCCAGATGCCATATGGGGCTGTGAGGATGCAGCTGAGCTGCAGCTCCTGCACAGGGCTTGTGAGCAGAGGGGCTGAGCTCACTCCAATGCTGGGTGGGAGATGAAGCCTCCCCACTTTGCTGGGTCCCTTTGCTGTTTGAAGCCCGCTCTCGGGTGCTGCCATTGTTCACACTGTTGTCCGACCCTCCCCTCCCATTCAGCCCCTCTCTGCATCCTTGGGAAAAAGCCTTGATCCTGGACTTGCTCTTCTCTCAGGGTTTGATAGGTTTTGCCAGCTGAAAGCTGGGCTTTGGAAAGGGATTGAGGGGATTTTCACAGAGCTGGGGAGAATTAAAGGGAGTCATCACAAATGGCAGCTTAAAATACCTGACCTTTTCCCACTTCTCTCCTCCACTTTCTGTGTCCTTGCAGAGCGTGGGTGCAGTGATGCTGCTTTGTGTCATTGCTTCCTCTATACCCACTGTCCTGGAGCTTTTGTGTATCTTGTGTTTCCCTGGAGGAGGTTTCGTGGCAGGTCTCATCTCTGACTTGGGCAGAGGAAAAAGCTGACAGACCCTGAGCATCCTGATGCTCTCCTGCTGGTCTGCCCTTTGCAGGGACAGTCCAGGATAGAGAGAGCATGGATATCCAGACCCATTCCACAGTGGGGTGGGTCTCAGATCCTAAATGCCTTTCCCCAGGTTTCCTGCTGTCCTGTGATTTCCTCCTATTCCTGTCTGCTTCATCAGGGAATTACCTGTAAACATTATGAGAGGGATGAGTGCTAACAGAAAGCCAAAAGAGCAAAGAAAATAGCCCCAAATGTGATCCATTTTCTGAATCCCTCACTCCCTCTGTTTTTGAAGCCTGTCAAGTAATTTAGGGAGGGCAGTAGGGCTGATACATTCTTATACAAAACTTGGTTTTGGCAAGGCAGAGAGGAGGCACAGCCAGGGGAAGACAGGTGAGGAAAAACCAGGTAAGATGCTGCAGAAACTGCTCCCCTGGCAGCTGCAGGAGGAACTGCTTTGGCAGAGGAAACTGCAGGTGCAGAAGGACCAGTGGCAGCATCTCTTCTCACTGTGATGTGAACAGAAACTGTAGTGCCCAGCTCCCAGGAGGTTTCTATTTTACTCTTTGTTGTATGGTAGCCTGAGCAAACAAACTGTGCTGCTCTTGATAATGAAAGAGGTGACATTACTAATTTATTTGCCCACCCAAATGTAGGATGTAATAGAACAGAATTAATCTCTTCTCTTTACACATCAGATGCTTGTAGCTTTGGGCAGCGGGTGTGCTTTTAACCTCTGGTGTGCAGCTTATTGGGATTGCCTTGATTCAGTGTGGTGTGGAGATAATGAGGTGCTGCAAGAAATGGGCATTTTATGGGTATGTGGTTGGTCCCAAGCCTGGATGTGGGTGGTGGGATGAGGCTCAGAGAAAGTGAGGGTGGTGTTAACCGTGGTGCCTTTGTGGTACCAGCAATCAGCCAAGCTCCTTTCACAACCCAGCAAGGATGAGTCCTGCAAGAGCTGCACAGGGTGAATAAAAAGGAGACCTTCATAGTGGCAGTGGTGTCCCAGGGGGACAGATGTCCCCTGGTAGTGTCCCAGAGAAGGAAATGGTGGCCAAGCCATCCACAGCAGGGGCTGCAGAGGTTGCCACTGCTGGGTGAGTCTCAGGACTTGAAAGAGCTTGAACGAGGCACTTTGGATTCCTGCCCTCCTGCTGCAACCAGTTTCCAAATCATCTGTATGCTAATGAGCTAATTTGTGCCATTAGCAGAGCCCTGTTAATCAGGGCCTCCCACAATATGACTGGGCTGTGGCCCCAAAGCTTGCTGTATTTTAGGCCCTGGGTTTTTTAATTAGTAGTGATGTGTATGATGCTCATCTCTGGGCATCTGCAGTGCAGTCTGTGCAGATGCTGAGCTCTACCTCAAGATGCAAAACCAGGGTTTTATGATTTTCCTTCAGAGGGGAGGTGTTTCCTAAAAGTCTGACTATGGAGCTAGAGTGCAGAGATGCTGTGGTGTTCAGGAAGGAAGAAACAGGGAACATCCCAATCCCGCTCCTGCCAGCCTAAGTTTAACTTGACACAGGAAGATTTGCCTATCACACCTGCAGCTCAGGGGTTTTGTTAGCCACAGGGGCACTTCAATGCCCCGACATTTTGTCTGAAGCTCCCTGTACTCCTTCCCAGGAGGTGGGTATTTATGCAAAAGCCAGGTTGCAACCTTAGGACAAAAGTATGCTTTCAGGTGCTTGCTGAGCTATTAGCAAGATGGGGATGACAGGACCACAGCAGCTCATGTGCAGGTGCCAGTGTGATCTCAGCTGTTTTCCTGCAGTCCCAACACTTCCTCACACTGCTGTGTTTGTGTTTTCCAGATCAGCCGGTTATGTGGCCACGCTCAGCAGAGGCAGATTCGATCAGCTAATTATCCAGAAGACCTTTTCATTGACAAGAAAGTCCTGAAAGTGACTCACGTTGAGCAAGAAGAAACTTTGTCGAGCAGGAGGAGGTGAGAATGCTCAGGCTGAGTGTGGTGCCTGCTGGATGGGCTGCAGGAGCAGCCACCATATGGAATGGCCCTGTGGAAGCAGATGGGAAAGCTCCTTACTTCCCTCACCAATATACCAGGCTCTGAGCCTCAGAGCAGCTCTGTGGTGGGCTCTGAAGTGCAGTGAGGGGTCTACATGGGTTTTCTCACCTAGTGCACCCAGGTTAATACACCAAATGCCTTGTCTGTGTTTCTTGGGCACTGCTATAGTGTCTGAAATACATACAGGTGTAGTTTTGGATAGAAATGGTCACTCCAGCCTGAATTGTTATGTATTACCTTGAGTGTAGGTAAGGGGAATGCGTCTCATGCTTTTGTGTAGTGTTTTATGGTAGTTTAGAGATGTTACCAGCCTTTTACTGAATGTTTTCAAAGGAAGCAGATTCCCCCTCTGCTGGCACTGCACCCTGTGCTTCCTTCCCAGGTAAGTAGAAGCTGTAATTAAGTGGGCTCCCACTGATGTGTCAGGGAGCAGTATTTCCCCTCTGGATCTGAAAGCACACCCAGAGATATGCAGTGCCTTTACTTCTCTCTTGAATAAAAGAGAAATTGCTGTGGAAGAGAAACAAGCAAGCTTGGCAATTTTTGAAACTGCCAATAGACTAATTGGGTGGATTTCTCTCTGAAGACTAACAGGGCCACATTCTTGATACAGTTCCCATGAGATACAGCACCAGGGCTTGCATTCCTCTGTTGTCTCAACACGTCGGAGGTTACACAGCCCAGACTCTGACAGAGATGTCCTTTGAAGGCTCTGAAGGCTAATGGAATCTGCCTAGATGAATTACATGGGTTCATACCTGCAGATACAGAGGAGTTCCTCCCTGCCCTGCAGGGAGCTCTGCTCCCCAGGAAAGTTTCCTTCTGTCTGTTCTGCCCAGCTCTGCTGGGGTTTGTGAAAGAGGAGCAAGGCAGTTCCTAGGATATAAGCAGCTGAGTGCCTTGGGCAGCAAGGCTCCTTCTTGGGGTTTGCCATAACTGATGATCCGGGTCTCACCTCATTTTGGCTTTCCAAATGGTGTTGGTTGGACCTCTGCCTCACTGCAGGAGATGGATGTAGGAGGTGGTTCACGCAGGAGGTGACTGCCTGAAGCATCCCTTGGATTTCTGCAGGAGGCTGTAGGCTGAATTCCCGCCCTTTGGAGGGGCTTTGGCTCATCAGACAAACCCGTGTTCATGTGCCTGGGCAGTGACAGACGGGTCGGTACATGCGATGCCCAGGCAGGGTGTGCTGTGGTGGTCAGAGGCAGGGCTGGAGTGCCCCTCTACCTCCACGGGCTGCGGCTCTCCCTGCGGGGGCTGTGTCAGCCCCAGCACGGCAGGAACAGGCTCCTCGGCAGCGAAAAGGCAGCTCAGAGCACAGCATTCCTCTCCTGTTTGTGTCGCCTGCCCCCAGCTGGCTGTCGCGGGCGCGGGCTGGAGAGCAAATCCCATGGAATCCCAAAGCAAGGAGGGACGGAGGGAGCTGGACACCCCTCTGCACTCAAACTACCTGAGGCTGCAGGGCAGCTCCCCAGAACTGACAGGGCATGGACAACTCCCCGTACAACACGCGGTGGGTGCTCCTGAGGTGCTCCCTGCTCCGGGTGCTAGTTCCTCGTGATTCCTCCCAGGGAGCAAGGAGGCTGAGCAATAACACCTTGCCAAAGGGGGAAATATGCTGAAACCAAACAGGACAACTGTGAGGCCAAATCTTACTGCCTCTAGTCCCTACTATTCATATTATCTTAATTTTGGTGCTGTTTACCTAATAAATCTGCCTCTATTCCCTGGTCACACCTGCCGAGTTCCCCTGAGGGATCAGACCTAGATGGAGGGGATGATACATCCCACTCCCAGAGCCTCTGTCCCCTCTCTGGCAACATCAGAGATTCCATGGTCAGCCTGTATTCTGGCCCTCTGGACCACTGCTGCAGGTGACCAGCTGGAGATCCTTGTTGCTGGGAAGGGAGGGCACAGGGCTGGGATGCAGCCTGATTCACATCCTTTCTGTGTGGTACAAGCTCTGCTCCTGCAGCTCCTCCTGCCTTCCTGCAACAGAGCCATTTTGATGAGTGTAACCAGCCCCTTTGAATGCAGACTGTGACCCCATGGCCAAGCCAGTGCATCCCTTGAAATCGTGTCCTTTTGGTGGTGCAGCATGAAGCAGAGTCTTAGCCCTGTGAACAGATCTGTGCTGAGAATGTCACCTCTGGTCTACCACCAAAAATACCACCTGCCCTTGCAGCAACGCTGGATGGCCAATGTCAGCCAGACAAAGCCCCTGAAGGGCCTTTGCTGCCTTCTCTGCAAAGCAGAGGGGACACTACAGCCCAAGCCCTTGCTGCTCAGATGTACCCCATGGATGCGTGGCCTGAGCCAGTGGCACCTTTCCTTAGGTGCTATGAGAGTGCAGAGACTGTGTCTGACTTTTGCCTGGTACAAAGATGGGCTGAGGTTCTGCTGCCTCCACATCCCTCCCCATCGCCAGCAGTCTTGCCATGGGAGACATGGGTTCAGCCTTTGACTGAATAACATGAAGGAAAAAACCAAAAAGATACTTTGGTTCAGAAATAAAACTGATACTTCATGTTTTGTTTGCACCTAGCTGCTTTAATGTTGTGTTTGTATGACTGTCTTCATGGGTTAAAATGCACCAACCTCATCTTCCCTTCTTCTTTTAACTGAGCACCCTTTTCTTTCCCTTTCTTCCAGGGAACTGATTGCAAAGCTGAAGTCCCACAGCAGTTTTTACAGCAGCTTGCCAGAATATATCTGCAACCACAGCTCTGCTGTACAGAATGACACCCTTTGCTGGAATGGACAAGAAGTCGTGGAGAGGTGAATCCCCATCTCCCTGCCCTCCTTCTCCCCCATCCTGCTTATCTTTTGTTAAGCAGGCACAGGAGCAGCCTGACCAGGACATGAGTTGCTCCCTTAAGGACTTTGTGCAGAGCCAGTGCTGCAGCTCACATGGATGTGTAAGGACTGCACAGAGAGAAGTGGTTGTGTGCTGCCCTCCACTGAGTTTTCTACATAATGAAAACTCTGCATCCATGATGGGATTCGGTCAGGGTGGGCCAGAGGCAGGAGAGCAGCATGGGAGAGTGCACCACAGTCCTGGGATGGCTCCTCTGCAGCAGCAGTGAGGGCGTTGCCCCCATGCACTGCATGGGGTGGGGATGTCTCCAGCAGGACAGGGTGGTTGGCACCCCCCGCCCCACCCAGGGAGGGTCTAGGGAGACTCCTTTGTTGAATTTCTCCTTGCTATAGCTCTCAGCTGGAGGAGGAGAGGAGCACTGAACTCTGGTGGTGCCACTGCTGCCTTCTGACCACCTTCCCACCACCAAGCCCTGGCTGTCCTCTCTGGATGGAGTCATTCCCACCAAGGTCCAGCTTGTGCTGTGGCTACTTTGCCCAGCCTCACTCACCATTTCAGAGGATATATTGGTGATAATTGAGGTTAACAGAGGCAGGCACATGCAGGATTCATACCATAAAGGGGAAGGAAATGTTAAAAGAAGTGGAGATTTTTCTTGCAAAAAGTGCCCCTTGGGAACTTTAAATAATGTGGAAATAGAACTTGGAAATGTTTTTTTTATAATTATACATAAATCTCATTTAATTACTCTACTTTGCAAAGCATCTTTTGCTATTTAGTAGTTTGCATAAGGGAAGAAATAGAAATAAAATCAGGAAGTGGTGAAGTGTTGAGATATTAATTATGACTTCTTGATCAGTAACTTCAGGTGGTAATTAGTCTGTTCTTGCAATACTGACCTGAAACACTGAATAGACCAAAATAGCATTAAGGTCTATTTTGAAAAAAAAAACGACTCAGCATCTAAGATCACACACTTAGTAAAATGTACTTACGTTGCCTAAGGAAAAATGTATCCTCTATTGGTACTTATTTCTGGAAAATCTTGAGTTTCCATGCCTAGCTGAGACGTTCAGTTGGAAAGAAAAAGATTATTCCAGTGTTGTCTCACTGATTGTTAATTAAAACCTCTAAAGCAGGTGAAGTGGTAGCAATAGAAGGACCTTGAGTCCAGATCCTCCTGCAAATGTAAGTTCAGAGCTATTTGCAGATTAAACCTGACTTCAGGTGATAGATGGCCTTCAGCTTTCTGCTAAGAATACCAGGGGACCATCATGGGCACAATATGACACGCCACGTAGATGCCATGGCATGAATAGGGGCAAGGCAGGGAGAGGATAAAGTCTGTGTGCATGAAGGAGGCACCAAGATTTCAGCCCCTGGCTGTTAATGAATAAATCCTCTACTGCTCTTGAAGAATGCCTTTCCACTCCTCTCCTTGCCCCCTCTGATCTGTTGCTCTGCCAGCTCCTATGAAATACTGGTGACAGTTCCCTTGCAGGCAGATATTAAAGATTTTTCCTGTGAGCAGGGAGACCTCAGCTAAGTAAAGCTGAGCTAAGAGAATGGTCAAGGGTGCTCTTCTCCCAGGACCCACTTGCAAAATGTTGCAAATAGAAGCAAACGTAGTTAAAATGATCTCTACTCTGGCTGCTTCATGTGCTTGGACTTCCCAGCTTGGCATCTCTTTCAGGGTGTCTGGGAAGATTCTTGAAAATCAGGAGCATGTAAGGTAACAGTGCTCGACTACCCCAAGCTGCCAGTTCCTTTATTTCAATGTTTTCCCCAAGAGGGAGCCAAGCAGCTGTTCATGGTGTAGCAGCTCTTACTCAAGCTGTTCTGAGAATGTGTGTTATGTACGGGAGAAATTCTGTTCTCCTGCTGGACTGGTGTGTGTCTGTTGGTGATCAGACTCCATCTTGCTGCTTTTTGCAAGAAAATGGGTGTGGTTTGAATATCTAGTGTTAATTCCAGGGTGCTGTCCTGGTGCTTGCCCCACATACGTGGTGGCTGCCAGAAAGAAGGATGGTGGAGGCATGGTGGAATGGTTCCTGTGGCTGGAGTGTTGGCATGGAAAGGTACAGGCTCTTTGGAAGGACAAGCAGGGGAGACAAGGATGGGGTGTCTATGTCAGTGGCCAGCTGGGGTGCCTGGAGTTCCAGCTGGGGATGGATAAGGAGCTGACCAAGAGCTTTAGGGCCAGGATTAAAGGGAGGGCAGAGACAGGTGATGTTATAGTCTAGCTCTGCTTCAAGCCACCCAACCTGGAAGACTGGGTGGGTGAGGCTCTTTATAGACAGCCACAGCAGCCTCACATTCACAAGCCCTGGCCCTCAGGAGTGACTTCAACCCTGGTCTCTGTTGGAGGGACAAGGCAGCAAGGCATAAGCAATCCCTGGATTCCTGCATAAACTAGAAAGCTCCTGCTGAATCTGCTGGTCAGATGAAAACCAGGGCAGAGTGATGGTTGGGTGGATTCTATGCTTCCATGTGTTTCCATGTCTGGTGCTGTGTGGGCAATGGATAAAACTGTTTGAACATTGCTGGGTCTGTAAGGTCGGTGTGAGCATCTGTATGAGAATATCCAGGATTTGATCATGTTCTTGTAGGTATTGTGGCTATTTACCTCTTACATTTCTGATGTAGTACCTGAGTGCACATTAGGTTAGAAAAGAGTCCTACTGATGTATCCATTTCCAGACCTCCCTGTCATGACAAAATTTGCTAGTTATTCTAAGCCCTCTTCCTATTACATATTAAATCAAGTGTGGAATGGCAACTTCACAGCTCTTGCCAGTGTGCCCAAAGACTTGATAATACCTACAATATGCATACTGCTATTTGATGCAAACAATCCTTTCTGCACCCTGCAATCCTCCTCCTGTGGTTTTTCTGGTTTGGTATTTCCTCTGTCCTGTTTATTCCAGTGCTTTGTTACCCACAGGTAATGAGTGGGTCTCTCTTCCCTGTGGATTGGATGTGCTCAATGTCTTTCCACTGTGTCTCACTTCCCAGTTTGAGCCTTGAACCATCCCCTGCATCCTCCTTGCTCTTAAGCCCCTCTGCTCTGACTGAAGGTGGCATATTTGAGGCTCCAGTGCAGTGCAGCTGGCTGGAGTACTTTATCTTGCTTTTAATCCCTTGTTTTTTTAACTGAATCTTACTTTGTGATCACTGGCTTCCCCACATTGGCCCATCTAATGGCAAGAATTCATCCTCCTTCCCTAGATTTGATCTGTGGGTTAATAGTTTGATTGCCAACCCTACTGTGGATTTAGGACATGGTACCTCAAAATGACTGCTTGCAAACTGTGGCAACTACCTAAAAAAGGTTGATTTTTCTGTAATGCAGAACAGTGCCTTGTGTCTTTTGCTGTGCTTTTGCGTGGTTGAAGAACATAAGCCGAAGTGGGAAGAAAAAATAAAAGGCAACACATTCCTGTTTTCACACTTTTCAGGGTGTGCAAAAACACACTGTGCTTTTATGGGACACCACAAAGGTTCATAGCGAAAGCCACAAGTGGCCCATTTCACCACTTGCAAAGAGCTTGTTGAGGGGTCACTGTGCTTGGGTGTTTGTGGTAGCTGGAGACCAGACCTGCTGGATCTTCCTCTGCCTCTGTGCATCCCTGGGAACCTCTTTGCAGCTTTCCTGGGCTCAGTTCCAGGCACTTCCCTGAGACAGGCACGTAGGCAGGGTGAGTGTGCAACAGCTTAAACCTGCCTAAGTGAGGGTTCTGTGATGCCCCTCCTTTCCTCTGTCTTCATGCCCCATCCTCTCAGCACACCTCCTGCTGGTGGTGTTAGGTGGTGAAATGTTGTCCAGCCTCTCTTATCCTTGTCTCCATCCCAGGTAGAGAAAAAACAGAGGTCAGTTCTTATCATGAAGTCCTGACTGAGTAATTAGCTCATTTAAAGCCTTCAGCTTAAGTCAAGTAGGTGTTGAGATATCAAACTCACCTCAGTTTCTATGGGAGCTCAGCACTGGAATCTCAAAGGTGATTCAAACTTTATATATGGTATCAGGGTTTTGCAGCATTTAATACTTAAAGCCTATTAAATCTTGATTCTCAGAGTTTAATAATCTGCTTACATGAGTATATTCTTTTCAAGCTGTTCTGAATAGAATGACAGCAACGTCTGCCCACTGCAAAATTTGTAAGCACTTAAGCCTTACTATTAGATGCTGCCATTTCCAAATTTCTCAAGACAAATGTCTACATTAATCTAAACCACCAGCATAACTCTTGTTTTCTTTGTACCAATTCAAAATTAATATATTTTTAGCACCTTGCCAGATTCTCTTCTTCAAGCTAGAAGTCTCATATTTCCCTGCTGTTGCCAATGTACTGTGGTTTGTTTTAATCATACAAATCATAAACAATGAAAGCACAATTGGAAGCAAGACAGAAAAATGAGATTCTGTAATTGGAACAAAGGAAATTCCATGCCAGCAATAACCCTTTAGTTCATGAAGGGTTTGGTTATTTCTGGCAGTGCTGCAAAATATCTGATCCAATGGAATCCCCAAAGAGGGGGCTGTATAACTTTCCAAGCCCATAAAACACAGCTTTGTAGCAAGTATAAGCTATAATGAAAGGATAGTAGGCAAATTCAGTGGGTTATTTGGTGTCCATGTTTGTTTCCAGAGTATTTCAGAAATTAAGATTATGAATCTTCCTCTATCCTGCTGCTTGGTCTCAGGTTTAGCCAATTTTTGCATAATCTATTTGTCTTGAACTGAAATAAGAATAGAGGGAGACTTCAGGCTGTCTATAAACTCCCATTGTTTTGCTATGAATATTACAGTTTTTGCTGCTCCTTCTGAAGTCCCATCTCGCAGAGCCAGGTGATTACCTGAGACCTCACATTTATGACCAGGCCATCATCTGCAGCACACTCACTGGCTCTAGAGCTTTGTGTGGGGCAAATGGGAAGAAGCAGCACTTCTCTTGGCAGGGAACTGACACAAGCAGGATCTGAGGGAGCTCTCAGAGGTGTCCAGGTGTTGATATTTGGAAATCCAGCAGAAAAGGGTTCCTTTTTCGTTAGGTGAGAACACTCCCCACTGAGAGTGTTGGATCCTCCTGTTTGCTTTTGAAGCTGCTTGTTTGGAGCTGCTGGTGGTGCAAATTGACTGCGGCATCCTGAGCTCTGCAGTGACTGCAAGGACTCTCTGCAAGCAAACAAACAAACAAAGCCAGGAGGAAGGCACCTGAGAGCTTTACACCCCACCTCTCCCCTGCCTCTTGCACTGCCGTGAAATGGACGCCTGCATGTGGTCATGGGATGGTGGGAACATGCACCCCATAGGGAAGAGAACAGCTGGGGTGGACCTGCACCCCAAAGCCAGCCCGTGTCAGGTGTGGGATATGACTGACCAGATGTCTCTGGACAATCTGTCTTTAGAGAAAAAACCTCTCAGGGAAAGAATTGTCACCTCTTCTTGGAGGCTTGTGGGTACATCCAGCAGTTACACCCCAACCACAGGGCAGGATGAGAAGGTTGGAAACAGCTTTTCAAGCCTTTTGGCCCCCACTGCTTCCACTGCTGATGCAACACTGAGGTTGTCTCACTAAACCAGAAATTAGCAGGGTCAGAAGAGTAAAATGTTGCCTTCACCATTGCACCCAGCTTTGTGAAAACCAGCTGGAGATAAGAGCTGGGTTCTTGTAAGGAGGGGGTGGGGTTGGTGGAAGCAAAACTTTTCTTCTCTTTCTCCTCTTTGTCATCTCTTTTGCCTCCTGAGTGGAAAGGGCTCAGTGTCACCAGTCCACATGATCTGTATTAAGTCACATCTTGAAATGAAGAGCAGCTTTGGGGGCTGGGGGGAAATGCTGCTCTCTCAAACTCAGTTATTAACTCTTGTGCAATGAAACCTGTGTTGTGTTGTGTCTGTGTTATGCTTGTCCCCCACCCACTCTCTCTGACAAGTATAATTCAGTAAACACAACTAGTAGAGAGAGAGCCTGTGAGGGATACTGTGCTGTTTAAACTGGAGATGCCTTTGAATAAATAATTTGCAACTGGAAGGCAGGCATAAATTAATTGTTATTTGAATGACATACTTACTTTCCTTTTTCTAAAAGGTGTAATTCTTTATGTTTGACTTTCAGGATTACTTTCTCTAAATCACATGTCAGGTTATTGTGGTAACTCATCTCAAAGCCTAGCAGGACCCAGTAATATGAACACATATTTTACACTCATTGCCATGTATTTAAATAACATTTGTCATCTTGTCTTCTTGGTTCTGAAATGAAAGCTTGGAATGAGCTGCATTTAGACTGGAAAGACCAAACATTCGCAGGAGACATTTGTGGATGGTGGTGAGGAAAGGAGAGGAAAATCCCTCAATTTGACAGCATACTTGGGTATTTATGTCTGGTGGATGAGAAGAAGCAGGAAGGATCTGCAGTTGTACTATCCCCACAGAAAATTTCAGATTACTGATGTTTTCATAAGGTGGCTGTCTTTAAAGTAAATTTTAATGAGGGCTGCTTATCAGCACCTTTAACAACATGACATTTATGTTTGGAAAATACCACATCCACAGTAAGAGCCCTTACCCAGGGAGCCCAGGAAAGGAGAAGCTGCTGACTGACGTTGAGACACGTCAAAGAGAAAAGTATTTTGGGCTTTGCTTATGAAGTGTGAGCCAGACCATGCTCATGTTGCGACACTGATACCCCTTCCACACAGAGACCACCGGGGACCAGGGTGAGGGACTTTATCCACTGTGCATATTTGCTGTTCCATGCTGGTATCAATCACCATGGCAGAGGCATGTGATGGGTTTCATGAAGTGGCACAAGTGTCCTGCAGAAGGGGCTGTTTTATTGGCATAAAAACCAGCTCGAGATGGCTCAGAGATTTCTCCTTTTCTGCACTGACTGGAGAACATAGGAGGAAGGTGATGCTTTGGCTGTTTTTTTGCCTGCGAGCCCACCAACGCTTCAGCTTGGGGGGGCTGCAGGGGAACCTGCATGGGTACTGTCCTGGGACCCCCAGCTTGTTGGGGGCTTCAAAGGCATCTCTCTGCCATATTAAGACCTGGCTGCTTGGCCCGGGCTGCAGGGAGGGGTGCCAGCTGCCTTTTCCAGATTCTCTGGCATTTCAGGAATGCAGGTCTCTCACTGAAGCTGCATTTCAGAGCCTTTAACCCTTTGGTTGGTTGCATCCCACATGCCTGAATGTGGCCACTCCAGGCTGGTGCTGGGGCAGAGAGGGGAGCTGGTGCCCCCGTTGTGCCTGAGCACACCAGGAGGTCTCAGCTTGGAAGAAGTGTCCCCCAAAGCACCCAAGTCCCACAGGACCATGTCACTGTCTGGTGGGATGTAGCAGGTCCCTGTGCATCTCCTTTTTTGCAATATATGCTCAAAGACATGCAGCTAGCCCCCGTTGCCTTGCTGTTTCAGATGACTTGTGGTGCAAATGGTCCTTTTTGGGTCGGGTACCTACCCTTGTATCTGGTCAGCTGGGAAGCACCAGGAGGTGACACTGTGACTCCATCACTGTTTTAGAGAGCAATCCCTCTGCAAATGCTTTCAGGTTTGCTTCCTTCTCTAGTAGACTTTTTCCCCTGAGAAGGCTGATTTGAGGTCCTCACCACCTTGGAAGAATATTCTGGCGAACAGTTTCAGTCTCTGGACATGGAGTTATAGTGTAGTACTGTGTTCCTCTTTCCTGTACTACGTTGTGTAGGCTACAGAAATCTTCTCTGGAAGCTGTTGTGTGGATTTCAGAAGGGATTTCGCCCACTCAAACGCAAGCTATTGTGTTTCTTTGTATAAAACTGTTTAGGAGAGAGACTGTATTAATTTAGAGATGCACCAAGTGGGCTTGGTTCTGCTCTTGCTAAAACTTGTGTGAGTTTCCTGATTAAATCTTTGAAACCACAGGAGACCTTTCAGCAATGTACTTCTGAGTTCCACCAGTGTTTTAAATTAAATTTACGGTGACACCAAGGATAGGAATTTCTTTGTCAGCTTTTGGATGTGCTGTGGAAGTTTCCGTGCAGTCTCCAGATGTGTTTGTCAGGTCGGCACGGTGGCATTAAGTGGCTGTGTGACAACTAAGCAGCAGAATTAATGGCTCACTGCTCTCTATCCCCTTGCAAAGAGTTTCAGCATAGGCGGGCAGGTCTGTGCTTGCGGCAGCAGCCTCTTCCCACGAGATGGTGCTGGGAGCATGCACGGCTGTGCCAGGAGCGCAGGGGCTGCTGCAGGCTGGCCCCGGGCTGGCCCCCTTCTCTCAGTCACTCAGCTTTCAACCTACACCGAGCCTGCAACTGCACGTGTGAGGGCTTTTCTGAACTGGGAGCGACTGTGTCTCAGGTGCGGCCACGTTTTGTGCTTCCCAGGATAAGGCAACTTTTAAAAAAAAAAAAAGGCGTTTTGCAAAATGCTGAGCTCTAACGAGAGGCCCCAGGGACAGGGTGTTGGGGTGCAGAGCTGGTGCTGTGCTGGTGCTGAAGGCAGGGGGTGAGATGGCTGAGCAGGCAGCTGCCCCCCTGTTCAGGAGTTGGGGGGAGAGCCACGCTGATGAATCTGCTTTGCAGTGATGCCTGTACCTGGAAAAGCCACTTATGCCTGGAAAAGAAATATATACAAGCATGTGTTCCTGTGCTGTAGGCACAAACACCTCCTTTCTCCTGTCCTTTTTTCCTGTGTCGTCTCTTCAGTGCAGCATCTTGCAGGGTTGCCAGCGATTATTGGAGATGCATATGGGCAATGCCTAGTGTTGGGGACCCAGCTGGAGGTGCAGAGAGCTCCTAGACAGGGAACTCCTGCTCTGAAATAACCTTGGAGTGGAAATCTGCCTCAGTTCTGTAATTGTGTGAGTATTTCAGGTTGGGGCAGATTGCTGCTGCACCAGTATAGATCTGGGGCTGCCTTTGCATCCCTAGATGTCTGAGTAGATCTCATCTTCTAGTTGAGAGTTTAAGCCTATCCCCTGAGTGGCCTGATAGCTCTTGTGGCCAAATGTCCACATGCCTCTTGCTTTCTACCCTAGCAAACCCTCCCTGAGTTGGCCCCACCAACCCTCCTGCCTCCCTCCCCTTCTTTAAATGCCTGCTCAAGTTCCACTTTCTCCCCAAAACGCATGTGAAATGGGCTGACTGTGATTGCCTGAGCTTGCCTGGCAGCATGAGGATGGAAGATTAGCTGGGCAGGGGAGCAGGGAGCTGACAGACAGGGAGGCAGCCTCTAGGGTTGGTGCTGGGAGCTGGGTAAAAACACAATGTGTAGGAGATGAATGCAGAAAGGAAAATCCATGGTGTTTACCCACGCACTGGAAAAACAGATGTACAGTAAAGCAGACTGATGCTGGTGTTATCTCGGCGATCTCACTTTCAGAGGCTGTGCTGGGGTTTGGTAGTGCCTGTCCTGGCTGCCAGCTCTTGGAGATGAGGACTTGTTTTGTGCCTGTAGAGCACCACAGCCCATCATTGGGGCTGTGATGAATGGCAGCAGCCCAGAGCTTGAGAAGGCACTCGTGTGCTCTGTGCCACTGCTGTGGCTGCCAGCAGGTGGTGGTGGCAGCCAATTGCTCTGGCCCAAACCTGAGCTTGAGTTTGGTGCTTCTCTTATGCTGGACCATCATCAGCTGTTACCCAGGTCCTGAGTGCAGGGACGTGTTCCTCCAAAGGCAAGTGTGCAGCAGTTCTGCCCCTCTTCCCCTCCCTTTAATCACTCTGGTAAACTTTGTCATTTCATAAATCTCGCAGCAAGTGAATGTGTATCTCTTTACCAAGTGCTGATGAAAAAGCTGACTGCAGCTTGGCTGCCCTCCTCTGCAGAGCTGCCCTGGCAGTTTAATCTAGTCTGTGGGGGCTTTGTGACTCTCATGGTACCCGTGTAAATTGAGATACCCTGTGGTGCAGAGCCCAGCACTGTACCAAAGTCAAGGTACGTTCTGTCTGAGCAGTTACTTTGATCCCTAAGGCTGGATCTCATCAAAGACTGAAATCAGGATTGTTTGACAACACCTATTTTCCATTAGCAATGTTGACAGCATTAATTATATTCTGATGCTTTAATTCTTTATTATTGAAATCACACATCAGTGATAGTCATTATTTTGCAAGGAGGTTGATGTTATGCTAATCAGCTTGCAGTTAACTGGGTCATCCCACTCATTTTTTTTGGCTGTGGGCACAACACTACTGCTCTTGTACTGGAGTCTCTGTGGTCTGCCAAGATTTATTTTAAACAAACATGAACAAGCCAGAATTTCTGAGCCAGCTTTTTTAGGACTCTTAGGTGCAAGTTATGTGAAAATATTTATCTCTATTGTATACTGTTTAACATCTTCCTTGGTTACTAATGGACTGGAAAGGACTTCATTGTCCTCAAGTGATACAACTACATCATCTTGCTGCTTTGCAAAGTCAGAGCAAAAATGTTTATGGGAGTCTTCTGTCCTTTCTTTGTCATTATTAACTGTCTTGTGCTCTCTGTTTTGGAAAGAGCTGGAGCCTCTCTTGGGATTTCTTATGTTCATACTGAACTTTAAAGATCTCCTCTCTATTAGCCCATCACATTGTGTTTTTCTCTGTTCTCATTCCTACAGGTACAGTCCCCACACCACAAGGAATGGAGCAAAAGCTCAGGCTGGCAATCATGAGGTGAAAATGAAAGGTCCAGAGCCAGTGATCAGCCAGATTATTGACAAGCTGAAACACATCAACCAGGTTAGTTGCAGACGTGCCAGCAGGGATGTCTCTGGAGTGGGCGGTTTCCAAATCAGCTTGACCTCCCCCGCACTCTCTCTGGCTCAGACAGACATCCTGGGTGTCTCCATCTGCAGCAGCTCTGGGAGCCCTTTGTGCAGAGCCCTTTGTGCAGAGCCGCTGCCACCCTGGCCCTGCACAGCACCAGGCCCACAGGGCACACATCTGGTGTGGTGTGGTTCTGCATGGTGCAGCCTCCCAGGACTCAGCCTGTGCCTGGGTCGTGTGTGGATGCATGGCTGCAGTACAAGAATGCTTCTGCTGGGCATCCATCCCTTAATAGTGGAGGTCCAGGAAAGATGGAGCTGATGGGGTGCCCTGGAGCATGGTGTGCTGGCAGAGGGTCGTGTAGAATGTACCTGATGTCTCCTCTGGTTGGAGGAGTTCCTTTTGGCATTACTCATGGCTGGTAACACGGGTCACTTTTTTCTTTGCTGTATCTCTCTGGGCATTCTCTCCAAGTCATTAATGGGGGCAAGTTACTGCTGAATGGGGAAATGGCAGAGCTGGATGAGATTCTCTTTGCTGGGGAGGAAGCTTCCTTCCCTCTGCCTCAGAGCTGGCATCCTTCCTGGGGCAAGCGGTATCTTGTCTCTACCCATTATGCCACGCCAGGTTAGGCCTGTGAACAAGCCCAGCTGCTGCCAGGGAATTAGGTAGCAACTCTGCAGAGCATTCAGCTTGTGGCTGAACCTTCCCCAGCACTGCCTTGGGCCAGCAGAGCTGGGGTCTGGCTCTGGGCTCCGCTCTACCCTCTGTGTCACTGAGTGTGGATGTCACAGTGACTTGTAGAGATGTTTTTCATAGCCTGGACTTGCTGCTTTGCCAGGACACAGCACTGGGAGCTCACAGGGCAGGTCCTCGGTTGGTAATGCTGCTAACACAGCTGAGCTGCCCCATCTCATCTCTCCTGGGAGAGCTCTTCCCAGTGGGCATCTGGCCCACAATCACTCCAGCATGAAGCTCTGGGCAGCAGCAGTGGGTTCCTGGGGTTAAGCCCAGCTTTGCTTCCCAGCTGGGTGGGCTGTGACGGCAGCTCTGCTTGGAGTTGCTGGCTTAGCAACTTTTCTGCTAACCTCTGCTTTCCTGCTCCAGGACTGCCAGGGACTGTTTTCACAGCCATTCCCGGTTTCACCCCCGCGCCCTCCGACGCAGGCATGCCTCATTAGGTGCTGTCTGGGAGCAGGGTGCAGTGAGGGGTTTGGGGTCCCCAGGAGCACCCCACAATGTGGGAGCTGCCATGGGCAGCAGCCCTACAGCCTGCTCTGCCTTCCCACACGCTCCCTGTGCCGAGCAGTGCCATCTGCCAACAGCCCATAATTATTAGAAGGGGAAAAGCGGGGGGAATAGCATAATCAGCTCCCTATTAAATGGGGTAGAGGGCAGGCTTCAACCTGCAGGTGATAATGATATTTTGCCATTCACAGTGAGAAAGTTGCACTGAACAAAACATGGCTATTATGTACTTGAAACTGCTGACATAAAGTGGTTGTGAAATGCTGGCTGCCAGACTGGGTCAAGTTAGGTCTGTGCTGAACTGCTTGGGCTTCTGAGGAGTGAAGGTCTGTGGAGTGGGAGACCCTGGGTAAACACTGCTGCACTCAACTCAGCTGTTTGCAGCAGCAGAGTGTCTCTGTGAGCTGCTGCTCAGAGAGAAATTGTGAATAGGGGGTGAATACACTCAGCTTAGTCACCATCTCTAACAGTGCTTCCTCCCCACTGGCTTGCAGTGTCAGGTTGGAATGTGTTATGGGGGGCAAGTAAGCTGTTTTGGTTTGAACAGCATCAATGTAAGAGCCTGAGAAATGTCAAAGCCCCGTGTAAAGATATGTTTCAGAAAGAGGAGGAACTGAGAATAAAATCAAGAAAAAATGGGAAGTGATTAATGCAGATTAGTTTCAAAGCTTGCCCAGAAAAGCTATAGCTGCCCTCTTCCTGGACGTGTTCATGGCCAGGCTGCATGGGGCTTGGAGGAAACTGGTCTAAGGAAGGTGTCCCTGCCCATGGCAAGGGATTGGAACTACATGATCTGTAAGATCCCTTCCCACCAAAAACAACCTGTAATTCTATTATATGATTCTGTTCTTGTGGAAGATCTGTAGTCTATACCAAAAAAATAACTGTGGAGGTTATTTGGGGTGTCAGAGTTTACCATCACATTATTTTCTTGGCCAAAGGAAGTTTGAGCTCTCTTTCACATCTGGAATGCATCTTGATTGCCAAAGTATTAAATGTGGAAGGAACAGCAGCTTTGGATGAATGATAGTTGTGTCTTTCAGGTGTTTGCTTCAGATTTGGGAAGCAGTAGGAACTCCTGAGCTGGAGAGGGCTGAAAATCCCCTTATTCCCCAAGCTCAAGCCAACAGTGGCTTTTAAGGATTTTCAGATTTTTCTTTTGGAGAAAAGACCATCTTTGTGGTGCTCAGAGCTGTAAACTGGATTCCCATGTAACTACCTGTAAATTGTGAACTCTACAATGTTGTGGCTTCCTCCCAACGTGTTGTGTTGGAGATACAGCTTGGAATTTGTGGGTGTGGGCAGACTCAGGAACCATGCTGTTGTACAATTTTCATAGAGGTCCACAGCTTTTATTTTTACTTGGAGATTTTTGCTAAGTATCTGTAATTTGCTGATGACTTCACCTTTATTCCAGGATACTCATGCTGGAAGTGTCAGTTCTTTCAGTGTTGTGTGTACAAATTGTGCTTGCTCTTTAGTTCATGTCTTCTCAAACCTAATTTGGGTAAATGTACACACATTCACATCAGAAATTCTCATCAAACATTTGCAGTTTGAATGAGAATGGGGTTTGTGTATTAGAATTAAACCCATGGGGATTGAAAGAAGTGGAGAAAGCCCTACCCAGAGAAAAGGGGAAGGGAAAGTGCCTCAGACTGTGCTTTTTGCTTTGAGCACCTATCAAGCTAAAATAAATAAATGAATAAAGCACAGTGCCTGAGTTGTGTGCTGTCTCAAGTCAGCCCTTTCTGGATGAGTCCCCCTCAGTGCTGCCTATTCATCACATCAGACCATTTTTGTTTCATCCAAACGTGTGATTGTGGCTGATGCTATTTTTTGTGCATTGGTGGGTGAGATGCTTTATTATTGCCATATTGGAATTTTTCCCCCCCCAGTTCTGTTAGATGTCTACCAAGTTTTGATTTGAGTTATTTTTGTTGTGTGCCCAGAGGCATGAACAGCCCATCCATAAATATTAGCATTGTTATCTCAGCTGGGAGGCTAAGGGTCACCTTCAGGAAAATGAGTTGGAATTGGTTCCTAACTTTTATTTCCCAGAGTAGATGGGGTCTGTTTCTAGCTAGAAGGGTTTTCACTCATCCCTTGAGTAAAGCTATATTGAAACTGAGAGGTTATTCAGTGTCAGCACAGGGTCTTGCTCGGATTTTTTGTGACTTGGTAACATCCCCAGGCAGAAAGCTGTGTGCAGGGTGAGCCATTTCCTCTGGTCACTCCATTTTCCTCTGGCCATGGGGAGGATGTTTGAATGGCTGACAGATGGTGTGAGCTTCAGCTATGCATGGAGGTGGGAGGTGTGGTGTCAACATGTCCCACGTCCTGGGAGCCCTGCCACGCTGGTGGCCTCCTGTTGGTCATCCTCCTCCACAGAAGGTTCTGGAGAGAGGACCTGAGTGATGCTGGTGTGAAGATGCAGCAGGGATCTGTGGTACCAAATTGGCTCATGTGACACACTCAGTCTCCCTCCTGTCCCTGTCTGTCCTGAAGTGACTTTTATGTCACCTTTATGTGACTTTTTGCAGTGCTTTTGGGACTGTGACACTGTTGCAGCAGATGCTTTACTTCATCCTTAGTGTCATTACCTCTTCAAACTTGTGCCCAGTCTCTTTTTATGCTTAGGTAAATCCTGGTGTTTTATCATAGTACTGTCTTGAGGAAGAAGAGCACAATTTTTTAAGAAAAGGAGGGGAAAAAATACATCAGAATTAATAGTAAAATCCATGAAAGGAAACTTAGCTGGGGAAGATGTGTCTTTACAAAATGGAATGGCCTGGAAACATATTGTACATTTCCAGACACTCGAGTTAAGGGCTCATTTAGAATATTTCAGATATACTGGAGTTTGACAGTTCTTTGGTTTCCACATCAAACAATCTGTAATTTATTGCCCCATATAGGGACTGTGTTTTTATCATATTGCATATTTTCTAGCCAGAAATCTAACTACCATATAAGCTCTTGAAAAAATAAACCCTTTGGGGATGGGAATCCAGGCAATATGCTTTCACAGACCCTGAGAAACTCCCTTTGATTTATTTCCTTGGAAATAAGGGGAAGACACAATTTCTTGGAGTATTACAGCTGTTCCCCCAAGCAGGGTCTCGCTGCCTTTCCTCATGTGCTTGGTGTAAAGACCCAGTCCTGCAGTGAACCCCATGTGAAAGAGCCTCACAATGCTCTTAGAGGGGTTTGCAGGAGGATGAGAACAAAATTTAGAAGTTTTATGAGGCAGTAAAACACACAGCTATACTTGGAAGGAAAAAAAAAAAAAAAAGGCAGGAGGCCCAGAGGTGTGAATGACCAAAGACAAAATAGACCTGAAGTTCGCAAAAAAAGCACGTCCTGGCCTTTCCAGAGCCCTGTTTGAAGCTGGTTTGATCAACCAATGTGTCCCATATTTGTTTGTAGGTTTAATGGGCTGTTTCCCGGCGGCCTGGCTGCTGGGAGAGGGCATGGTGGAGGTCACCCAGAAGTTAATTTGGAAAGAGGCCAAAAGGCCACAACTTGATTGAATCAAATGTAAACAAAATAGGCCTGGGAACGGTGTGATGCCCTTGTGCCTGAGTCCCCTGCAACCTCTTTGCTCAAAATACAGAGTGGTGGAGCACCAGTGAGGAGGGTCTGACCCCACCACAGGGAGACAAGCTCGGGGTGGCAAAGGGACCCAGACCCTGCTCAGGGCACACAGGGAAGTACCAAGTTTATTATGGGAGAGCCTAGGGAGCTGAGGACTTTTCAGGAATATATATCTCCCCTTCAGAAAAATCCATTACTTTGACGGATTTGGTGAAAGTTTCCCTGTGCCTGCTAGGCGTTCTGAGGTTTATTATTCCCACTGTATTTTAATTCCCTGATCAGATGAAGCTGCATACTAATTAGAAAAATGTGCAAACTACCAGATTGTTAAATAATGCAAGGCACAACACTAATCACTTGAAAATACAATATTTAAATTGCACCAAAGCAAGTCACTTTTGACTCATTTTCCACCTTTAATAAGTTAGCGCTACAATGTCTGAAGTGCTGTATATATGCAACATAATCTATCAAGTCCTCAAAAGAAATGTTAATAAATACAATAATTACTTGGACACGCCTTTTGTTCATCATTATTAAACAGTTTGTAACAATTAAAATATTAAAACCACATGTTGTTGAAAAGCAACCAGGCATTGCAATTATTTTTTACTAAGGCTATTAAATAAAATGACAGAAGAATTTTATTTTAATGATAAATGCATTTTAGAGTGGATCAGTTAATTCTTCTTTAGTACACAAAGTAATCTACAGCTCCACCGAGTCTAGGCCTGGTATTTAAGTACTAATTCCATTGTCCTTTTAGCTCTGTCTTGGCTCCCATTAATGCCGGGTAAATGCTCTCCCACTCTGTATGCAAGTGGTACTGACAGGATTTTGCCAGGGCAGTTAAATCAGGGGAAGAGTGACCCTTGGTAATGAGAATGTAATTAAATCTGAAGGCATATGACTATCAGGTGACTTTTCAAACCCAAACGCCTTCTTTCCCTCTTCAGAAAGAGCCAGCACCTGCCCACAGCAGACATCACCTGCCGGGACCCCGTGGCAAACCTCCAGGTTTGTTGGGATTGTTGAGGGCATGCTGTATCCACAGGTCACCCACACTTGGTGTGTTTTTGAACAGCCAGAGATTGTTTGTGCCTGGTGTGTTTGTGTGCCTGTTTTCAAACAGAGGTGGATCCTGGAGTGGTCTTACATATGAGAAGGTTTTCAGCTTTGTCTCTGTGGCTTCAGCTCGGGCAGGGAGACAGGTGCTTCAGGTGTGTCCTGCAGGGACCATACTCCAAACAGTGCTGTGGAATAAAACCAGACCAACACCTTTAAAGGAGACTCATGTGCTTTTGTGTCCAGAACGTGCAGCTGATGCACAGTGGTGCCTTAAAACAAACACCAGACATCCTGTACCAGAGCTGAAGTTTATCCTGTTGCTGGAGGAAACAAACCTGAAGGAATCCTTGTGCAGCAAAACCCGGTGTAAGTGGAGCTACTGATAGCAGATTAACAGTTAATTACAGTTATTCTGGGCCTGGTTAATTGTATCGAGTGTCACCTTGTGCTGTGACTCAGGCTGTAATTTAATCAGTAGAGTCTGAGGTGGGTGTCCTCCCTGATGGGCCCAGTAACAAAGGACAAAGCTGTCTGGTACATTTGGTAGTTTTCTCATGTTTTTCTCCAAAATTTGACTCAACATCAAGGTTTTTAAAATGTGGTTCGGACTGATTGGGGACTGGGATTCAAGGAGCTAATCTTCATTGTTCAGAAGGTAACCTCTGGTCTTCTTGGCTGCAGAAGAAATCCAGTTGCTTTTGTTCCCAAGAAAAAAGCCTTGATAATAATGTTACTTTTGATTCCAGTTTCAGGTCGTGTAAGACTGCTTAGTGATGATGTTCTCGGGGGCAGGAGAAAAAGGCAGCACTGTCATACCGACTGTGGGCAGAGAGGGCCAGCTCTGACAGGAATTTCCTTCTCCAGCCCTGGTCTGTGCTGTGGGAATGTGGTGCCCAGCTGTGGCATGGTGTACAGGCAGTGTGGCACAAATGCCTGTGAGATTCCCACTGCACTCTGAGCTGCTTCATGTGCTGGGCAGGTTGGAGCAGGGAATTTCCCCAGTGCAATTCTGCCACTTCACCCAAGCCCTATGCCTGCAGGGGGAATAAGGCACACTTGTGGCAGGTATTTCCCCTGTGCTGGCAAACCCCCTCCTTCTCAGTGAGACCCTTTTGACCTGACTGCATTGAGACAGATGTAAATGCCCCTCATGGCTCAGGAGGACTCTTGGTTGATGCTGTTGTTCATTAAACTCCTTAGCTTGGTTTTGACCTGTAACTGGCTGCAGAGACTGTGTTTTATTTTTGTGCCCCTACTGCTGGACCCCATGCAATGAGAGATGCCCCTTGCAGCACATCAAACTGTGAGCAAAGAGAGAAGTTTGGGTTGCATCAAGATTTGTTGCCTGTTGCCCTGCTTGGCTGTATTTCCAGGAGTGATATTTAAGAGAAGGGAAAATGCTTGGTTGGGGACGTGTGTAAGATGCTGCTGATGCAGCAGGGTCAGCAAGGAAGTGGGAGGCAGCTGGCAGTGGGTGGGTGTTCAAGCCATCAACAAATACCGTGGTGGGGAGGAAGTTACCTTTTATTTTTGGCAGGACCCCTTGAATGCCTCCTGTCTATTTGTGGGCAAGGAGTTTACTGACCTTTTCTTGCAGCACATAATCTAAAAGCTGAGGGTGAGACTCATATAGGTGCATTTCAGGGCTTCCTCTGTGAGTGTTGTGTCTCACTGAGGGAGGGTATAAAGTCACCAGCTTTGAACTTAATTTAAACACTGAGTTGCTTCAGCTGTTCAGTTGGTGTCTATCCATCTGTGTGGGAGAACCACACCAGGCAGGGCTCCTCCTGGCTGCATCTCCAGAGGCCTGAGCTTTGCTGTTGGGTACATTCAGTGATGAGTTGCACCCCAGGGTGTCAGCAGTGCCCATGCTGGAGCCTGGATGGTTGGTTCCTTATCCTGTTGGTAGACACATCCTAGGTGCCAGTATTGACACTGGAAAAGTTGTGTCCCTGGAGTTTTTTTGGTTTTTGCAAGTAGCATCCGTGCTCTGAACACAGAGGAGAGCTGAGACCTTGCTCAGGAGCCAGTCCAGCCATCAGCCACTAATTAGAGGCCAGCTGCTTGATCCTGCCTAGCTAACAGGTTTGGGGGTGTTTGCCATGCAGTCCTCCTCCCCCAGCCTGATTCAAGTCTCTGCTGAAATCAACAGCTTGATAATTGACCCCATGCTGGGGTTGTCTTGTCTGATGGGAAATAAATGGCTTATAAGGCAGCTGTTCAGTTCCCTGTGAAGATCTGTGGACCAGGGGACATCTATCAGAAGTTGCTTTTTGGGCTTCCAGAGCCTTCAGGGGCAGTGAATGCAATGGTAAAGCTTGGAAAGAGCAGTCCCCAGGAGGGCAGGATGCAGCCAGGGTGATTCAAGCTGCCGTTCTGGCAGAAACCTCTGTGCAACACAACACTGTGCACAAAAATACGTGATTTGAGGATTGCCTCTCCACTGGGAGCTCTTAGGGGGAAAGGAAAGCAGCTGGGACAGGGGTTTGTTGCAGAAGGAGAAGAGGAAGAAAATAAAATCCTTCCTGCCCAGCTCTCAGCTTGCTGTTTCCTACCTGGTGCCAAGGACAAGATGTTTGTCTTGCAGGCAGCCCTGCAGACATCGCCAACAGCCCGAGAGCTGCCACGTGTGCCAGAGCCAGAGCCAAGAGGAAATCTCCCAGCTGCTCCAACAGGCTGGGCTGGGCAGGAGGAGGCTGTGGGAACCCCTGGCTGCTGCACCCCCTGCCTGAGTCACCTCTACAGAGCCGTGGGGCTGTTAGAGCAAATGGCTTGAGGTGGTGTGAGACCTGCACAGAGGGATCTGAGTCCTTGTAGGTGCTCTTGCATCCAGGCCATCCCTGCTCAGATGGCTGAAGGGTGTGATGGCAATGGAGTGGTTGATGGCACTGCCTCTGCCCATTTTGTCTTGTTTCTTGTGCTCCTGCTTTGCATTTTGTCTCATGTTTCATCTTCTGGTGACGTGCGCTTTGGGCCTTCCTGAGTGGTGTTTGGGTAGAAAAGCAGGGTTCTGTTCCAACAAAACTAAACAAAATATGGAAAATATGGATAATAGCAGTGATGGGTCCTGGCCCATATAGGCTCCCACACCCCTCTTTCTCTCAGCTGCCAACACCCTGAGGGGTGGCTGCTTGAGAGGTGGAGAAATTGGTCCAGGTTCTCATTTCTAGTGATGCAGAGTGAGTGGAAAAAAGAGGAGAAGGCAGCTGGGGCTACTGGTAGAAGTCTGAGAAACTTTGTGGGGAGAAGGAGCAGGGATATGATGTCAGAGGAAGAACAATGTGGAAAGAGGACAAGACAGACAGCCCTTGCCGGAAGCAAAAGGAGCAAAACCTTTTCTACTACCCTTAAGAGGCATGGGGGTAATTAATGTGCCTGATCAGCCCAGGCAAAGTGAAGAAGAGCTGGAAGGGGGTGTTTGCAGTACATGGCTGCATTGCTTCTAAGGAAGTGGTAGCTCATGGAAGCCTTTCTGACCCAGAAAGGAATTGGTTGAGGCAGAAGAGTGCTGAAGGCATAATCTACTGCCTGGTCTAACCACATGTTTGATGATTGGTATAATTACTGGGTTTTTTGAGTTTGAGGGATGTCTGTGTTTGATGGAAGCAGATGGTGAAGGGATGCTGAAGGGCCAGCAATAGTTAAGGCTTGGAAAGGCAAAGTAGGAGAAGGGGCTGTAGTAGCCCAAAGAGGGAAACAGCATTTCTCCAGCATTGGCATTGATGTAGGGCTCAGGGGATGAGCCAGAAGCAGACAGGGGCTGCCCAGGACCCCACCAGGCTGGGGTGGACACCTCAGCCCTGCTTGGCACCCACACTGTCCTGTTCCTTCCTACTGCTGCACAAAAACAAGCCATAAACAGCTGGGGTGGAAGGGGAAGGAACTGGATATAAGCTGAATGAGCTGATCGTAAAGCCTGAGTAATCTGTTTTTCACATGTGCCCAGTGATGAATGAGCATTTGTTCAGGCCAGGGAAGTGACACCTCCCCTGCTGGGGGGACAGCAGACAGGAGCTGGCCCCTGTGCCTGCCATGGTGTCAGCCCGGGCTCAACCTCCACAGGAGCATCCAGTCCTGGGCATCAGCCTGCCCTCACCAAACCAGGGCAATCCATAATGCCTTGGTAGCCCCTTCTGCTGCCAAAAGAGATTTACTGTCCAGTGCACACTCTGTTAATTACTGCCAGCACTCAGGAGTCTTTATCTGTCTTCCTTTACCCATAGGGATGTTGTCAGTTTGGATAGCTAATCTGGAATCAAGCTGATGATCCATAAAGTAGGGCCACCCTTTGGTCAATAATTCACTGCTGTCACCAGATTTTTTGTGCTATCAGGAGAGTGACCAGGAAAACTGATTTACTGGCAGCCAAGAGCATCTCCTCTGGAGCCTGTGAAGACAGTAAAGTGGGTCCTGCTGTGCTGGTAAACCCTGAGCGATGCGTGGTAGGGATTTTTCCTGTTCCAGGTATTTTGAGTGCTAGAATTAAAGACTAAAATATTTTTATTGCTAAGGAGTCGCAATATAAGCTCAGAGCTATGATTCACAACTTTAGCCACCCCTCACCACGAACTGGTGCAGAGCAACAGAGCAAGAGTGACTCAAGATCAGTGTGTGGGGAGGGAATTCCATGGCCATCCTTTGCTCACACTGCTCCAAGCACGCAGGAGTTGCTGTCTGGGGCTTGGTCTGCTGAGTTCAGCTCCAGTAGCACAAATCCTGTTGCATCTCAAAGGAGGCAGCACAGGGAAATGCAGGATTGGCCTTTAGAGCAGCTGAAAAAATGGCCATGTCCAACTCATCATTTTTCCAAGCACTGAAAATTACTTTTCCATCTCCAAAATCTGCTTTCACTTTATTTACTTTTGGTTAGTGATAATTCTTTGTTCTGATGAGCTTGAAGTAGGAGTTCAATGAGGAACAGGTTTCTTCTCTGCCATGTCTGTGCTGCCAAAGTGCAGCCAACTGGAAGGATCCTAAGGAGTCCACAATTCAGATGTTCTCCTCCCAAAATGGGTTCTTCTGTCCATGGAACAACACAGTGATCAGAAGAGCAGTGGTGCCTGCTGGTGTGCACACGCTCATGTGTTCACTCTTGCAAGACAGAAGTACAGATCCTGGTATTTGCAGATATTTTTTAAGTTTTGAATATCCTTATTTTCAAATAGAGTTTGGTACTTGGTACCAGGGAACACTGAGTTTTTCTGTAATATGTGTTGCATTTTGCAGCTGCCCAGGAGGGGGGAGGCTCTCTGGAGCTTGGAAAAAAGCAATCAAAAGAATGATACTGCCGATGTTGGTGCACACTTCTGTGCCACCAAGGTGCCTCTCCACAGAGTGGATAAACCTAAGGGAGCTGGGAAATAGAAATGTGGTGTGGAGGGCACCAGCACTCTCATGAGGGTTGGTTAAATAATAAAGTATTTGCTAATAAAAGATAATGTTTTCCCATGCTATTTCCAGGGCTAATAAGCCAAGGAAGTGGAGAGAATCGATTCTGCTGTTGCATGCTTGTGTATGATCAGGCCACCAAATTCAAAACACATAAGTTTTGAAAAAGTCCACAACTTCAGCCTTATAAAATGGGTTCCTTTCCCTGGTTCTTGCCTGTGATCAGATAATGGCCTTCGTAAGCAAAACAACCCCAGCTGTGTTTCATAATGGGAATATACTTCTGTACATTGTAATGAGCTGTTAACAGGGAACAGTATCGTGTGAAAATCTGCACGTTTCCCATGATGCTGCCCTGATTCAAAAGCCACAAATAAATTATTTGGTATTGCAGATTTCAAGATCAGGATTGGCCACATAAGATCTAGTTTTTCACCCCCAAACCCCGATGTTTTTAGCAGGCTGGAATTTAAAATAGAAAAATCTGATCTGTTGGGAATCTCAGGAGTTGTGTGAGAAGTACCTCAGTACCTGTGTCAGGTAGTCCAAAGTGTGTGGCTGGAGTGGGTGACTGGAGTGATGAAAGGGAAAATAACACCTCTGCTCTTCCAAAACTCCTCCTTACCAGGCTCTTGAAGGAAGGCATCCTGTGCTTTGCAAGCAGTTGTGAGTTGGTGAAATTAACTGAGTTTTGGGAGGTTTCTAGCACAGCCAGGAGCTGGTTTCCACTGCTAGGGTGAGTTCCCAGGGTTCCCTTCCTGGTGCCAAGCTGCACACGGACACATGGCTGGGGCTCCAGAGTCATTTGTGCACTGAGGCACTTTTTCTGCTGGATGTGAATACTTGATTATTAAGCATATATTACAATTCTGAATATTATTTTAGCTGTAAGTTTAGTCTCCATCCTCTCCAGCTTTTTAGGTTTGATCGTATTCCAGAGGCTTACTAAAAACATGCGAAGAATTTCAGCGAAACTCTCTGGAACACTTTTTGTTAAATTCTTTCAGTCATGCAAGCTAAATTAAATGACAGCTCTGTCCACCAAAAGATTACAAATATCAATCAAGCTTCTCCCCTAAACTCATGAAGGAATTAAATGTTTTTCTAAAAGTCTTTTATTCCCCTTAATAATCTCTTTGGCTGTTCTCTTTACTTTACATATTTTTGAAGTGTGTTGAAAGGGATGATTTCTGCCCTAAAGGAGCACAGTGCTTGTAGCTTGCTGACAGTATTTAATCTGAATTTGTGGGCACAATTTTGGGTATTGCTCAAATTGATATTTGCAATACTGTGGGCTTATTTCCAAGAGGAGAAAACTACTATTAAACTGCAGTCCAAGAAACATGATGCTGAGCTCTTTTCAGAGATGAGAGATTAATGATAAAAAGTATGTTGCAGCTCCCACTGTTTATGTTAAAATTGGAAAAACAGGACCAGGTGGCTCAGTGGGCTGGTGAGATAGGGAGCTCTGAGTAAAGTGGTTGTAAAGAATGAGGAGTTAAAAAGATTTCAGCATACAGTGGCCTGTCCAAGACGAGCTGAGTCATTACCTCGCGTCGCTGCATCTGTTTTTGTCTGGTCACTGTACAGTTATGAATAATTGTGTAAATCACGCTGGGATGCCCTGGGGAGCTTTCTTAGCAGGAAGGTTCGGCACACCATTCCCATCTGCCTTGTGTTTCAGGCTGTAGGGAGACCACAAGACAAGCCAAACAACAAAGATGTACATGAAAACCAGATGTGACTGCCCAGTGTCCCTTGGAGTCCCTCCTGCCGATGCCCTGGCACTTCCCATACCCATCCAGAGGGTCATGGTTTAAAAGGGATGGGACTGGAAATAGAGCTGATGGACATCTGATCTGTTAGGACTTGTAGTGAGGAGCAGAGGGAGTTTCTTGCCATGGTGGTTGTGTGGATGGGGGAGGAAAGCCTTGCAGCCCCCTCAGAGGTGCATGGATGTGTGTGCCCGGCCTCCCACAAAGAGTGCTCCAGTTTACATCAGCTATGTTGTAAATACAGTGTATTTTTGTATGGTTTAATGAAGAAGAGCAGATATGACAGTAAACTCTTACAGCTGGGTGAGTTGTGATTAAGTTAAAGCTATCTCACTGTTACATACCACTTTAGTGATCACCAGACTGTGTATTTTCCTGCCTCCTACCATGGGCTTTAAACCACAGGACATGAATAAACTGTAATGTTAGGGTACAGTCAGCTCTGCTTGCTATTTAAGGATGGAGAATCTATGTTCAGTACACCAAATATAATTTCATAAAGCATGCAAACCATCAGGGAGGTTGTGGAATGGTTGATGCGTGGGACTAGGGCTGCTGCTCTGGATGAAGATGAGACATCCGACAGCATTCCTGGGTCTGGATGTACCAATGGAGTGGAGTGGGATTTCCACCCCATGCCTGGTCTCCTGCTGACTCTTCCATTAGTTTTGTGTCATGGGCTCTATTTCTCCCATAGGGAGCTGCAAAATTTAATTGAACCTCTCTACAGTTATCAGCAGCTGGGGAGGGCATGCCTGAGGATGGAGCTTTTCTCCTGGCAAAGGAAAGAGCAGTGTGGCATAGGGATGTCACGTTCACTTGATCCAAAGTTGGGGCCCACGTGATGTTTCTCAGAAAGTTCCTGTTTTATTAAGGCTACAAAGGCATAGAAATTAAGCTGCTAATTTATGGCATGCCAAAGAAAAAAGTAGTACTACAAGAAATGTTCAGTTATTTTAATGTTCGAAAACACACAATTGAAAAATCCTGATCTTCCCTTACCCCCCACTGAGCTTATTAAATCTGAAAATATCCCAAAGCTTAATTCTCTCTGCCAGAAAGTTTCTCTGCTCTTTTGGGTAAGTCATGAAAGTTGTGCTGCCTGGGCTGCACGGTGGGGTCCTGTCTGGCTTGCTCTGTTCCTGGGATGCAGAGGAGTGATGATTCCACAGAGGAGTGAGGACCCCTCAGAGAAGTGAGGACCCCTCAGAGGAGTGAGGATCCCCCAGAGGAAGGATCCCCCAGAGGAAGGAGGATCCTGATGCTGAACAGTTGCCACCCCTTCCAGCACCATGGGCTTGGGTTTTGGCAGTGGTGCACTGGGTTTGAACTGGTCTATGTGCTAATTAGCTGCTGTGCATGGGAGACCCTCATTCCACCTCATCTGAGGACTGCTGGGGGCTTTGTTTGGAGGACAAAATACAAGTGATGATGTAAAGGCTTAGGTGGCTGGCATGTTCAGTTCCTGGGCAAGGTCTTCCCTGTGTTACCCCCAGTGCTGCACTTGCCTTTTTATTTGTTTATTTTTTAGTGTTTGCACCATATTCTGGGAGAGGCCTGTAAATGTCTAAAAGTAAAATTCGTGAAAAATGAACTTAACCAGCCTGAGCCACAGCCTGTTGGAGGCCATGAAAGCACATCCCCTGAGTTTTGAGGAGATGAGCTGCATTTCACTGCCTGCCGTGGATGTGGGACTCACCCAGCGTGGTTCTCACACCAGGCAGATTTTGGCACGTGCCAGGCAGAGCTTTGCTGCAGGGTTTGCTGCAGCTGGGGAACCCAAAGGGGTCTCACATGGAGCCATTTGTTATTCATTACGTTATGCTCCTCTAATATAAACACTAAGGTATGTGGACATTGCTGCGGACAGGGCGAGCCAGATGCCAAAGGCACTCCTCCAAGGCTGTATAAACTTCAGGAGATAAATATTTTAGAAACTGTTTTCTAGGGCTAGCTTAATAGTTTAAAAATATAACCTAAATTCCAGATATTAAAAAATGCCTTGCAAGGCATGCATATTGCTGCAAGAGATGGAACTAACCAAATCCCTGAAGCATGGGGAAAGCTCCCATTTTACAGTATCTTTTCTGTTACTTATCCTTTTCATTTTTTTTTTCTTAGCGCTGAGATTAAATTTGAGAAGCTTTTAACAGCAGAGTGGCAGTGATAGAAATTTTCAGCATATATTAACTAGCTGACTCACACTTTTTCAAAGGGGATCTGGGTTTATGATGGAGTAGCCAGCTGCTTTCAGCAACAGCAAAATCGGGAAAGTCAGTGAAGAGAGGAAGCTGATAGTTTATAATGTGTCTAATCCCTCTGTGTGCTGTGACAGGAGTGTGGGGAGCTCCCACCCATGTTTGGAAAATGGTTCTGACCCCGTGCTCAGGGGAGGCATTCAAGTCCCTGTCCCAGGGATGTGGAAACTCTCACTGTTACTTATGACTGAGTTTTAAAGCATCCTTTAAAAGATGCTTTCATTTTGCCATTTGACTACCCCAAAACTTTCTCTAGCATCCTCTGTGCTTCAAGAGTGAGAAATGAGATTTTTAGGTTATGTCTGTGGGGTCCATACAGACCTGGGAAATCTGCCATTTCCTTTCACGTGTTATGCCTAAAATGGGGGAGATGCCTGAACGTAGTGAGATTCCCTGAACAGAGTTCCTCTTGCTACTGTTTTTTCTCCTGTCTGGCCTACCTTTGGACATGCGTTCTGTAGCTGACCCCAGAGCTTTGGTAACAGTGGGGTCTTGCAGGGCTCATGTGATTCTCACTGGGCAGAAGCCCAAGGGCAGAATGACACAATGTGGTTTTGCCTCCTCCTTTTGTTTCTTCCACGGAAGTTTCATGTGCTGCTTTGTCCATGAATGAACCTGAGATGCTCAGTGCTTTGGGACAAGGAGTGTGTTGGGGTCCTGTCCCATTTTCCTGGCTTCACTGAACCTTGTCCCGCTCGTGTCACCCACTCCCCTAGCGAGTGCAGGACGAAGCAGCAGGGAGGGTGGAGGGATGCAGCTGAGTGACTGTGGCCCCTCTCTTGTCTTTCAGCTGCTCAGAGGGATGACTTTGCCCCGTCGAAAAGCTCCAGGAAAAACTGCAGAGGAGGAGGAGGAGGAGAGCGGAGACTGCGACGATGAAGATGAGTGCGGCAGAGGCTCTGGGGATGGAGAGCTGCGAGTGAGGAACCAGCTCCGGTTCTTAGCAGGTGATGGGGATGGTTGTGGGTCTCATATTTCTGAGTTTGTAAGGGTTTTCAGCCTGTCAGTAGCTGATTTCCTTCTCATGGGAAGAATTCTTGCGAGTTCTTCATTCAAGGACAATTCATGTAAATAACATTTCTCCTAAGCATAACATTTCTGAGTCTCTCATAACAACCCTCTCCCAGGTGTTGTTTCTATTATTTAACCAGTGGAGAGAGGTGTTCATTTTACAGACCAATCATATGCTTTCTTAGCAGAGCATGTTATAAAAAGGCTGGGTGAAAAGAAAAGCCTTCTGAATTCTTCTACTACCATGGAGTCAAACTCATATTGCCTGTCCAGTAGTGACAGATGGTGGCATTGCAGCAGCTGCCCCTCTGTGGGTTATAGATTTTGCTGGTGGTGTGGGGAGCTGCTGCCTGGGGTCTGCTCAGGTTCACTCACTGCAGGCACCCCCAGTGCCCTCCCAGAGGCTGCAGAGGCCCAGAATTGTGCTGCTGGCTGTGGTGCCAGTCAAGGCAGCAGCTGGAGAAGAAATGCCTCTGTTTTTCCAGGCTGGTTCTGTAGGGGTATAGTGAGGTGTATTGGAGAGGATTTGAGGCAAGTTACAAATCTGATGTAGGTCCCAGGGTCACCCCCTTTTCTCCTTCCCACTGCTTTCTGTAATCCTGAGATTCAAGATGAGCTTCTCAGCTTCCTGGAGGGCATCAGAAAGTCAGGAAGGATTGCTTGACTGCAGGTTATTTCTGATGTAGGGTTTAGAAACCCCCAATGATTTTTTGCAAGTACCTCAGAATTGTTTTGCAGAAGTGATTTAGATACTTGGGAGCCTAAAATTTGCTTTGCTTGCCAGTGTGGGTCATGTCTTTGGTTGCTTTGATAAATGGCCCTGAGGCACTCCTGATGTTATTAATGAGGCAGTCCCTGGTCCCCCTTGGGAGAAGAAAGCAAAGGAACAGTTGTGACTTGGGCAGCCACATGTGCTGCTGGTGTGGGCCTTCTCCCAGACCCACTGACCACTCTGTGGAGCTCAGCAGCATCATCTGGTTTGCTTGTGTGAGTAAACCCAGGCTGTTGGAGGCTGTGTCCAGTGTGGATGAGCAGTGCTGGATGTTGTTCTGTGGGCTGGAGGCTTGGCCCAGTTAATGCTGGTTCCAGTGCTCTTCGAGAGACCAGACAACTGAACCTGGATAAAATCAGCTTTGCAGCTTTGAAGTTTAAAAGGCAAATTTGGGCTCCTAAACGAAGCACAGATGTTTATAAATTCCCTCCCATTGGTCTGGGATAATTAAAATATCCTTAATGAAGTGAGAGCTGAAATATTAAATGCCAGTCTCATATCAAAGATTATTGACACATTATGTAAAATGCATAAAATACATATATTCAGATATTAAGAAATGGAAAAAAAAAAAAGACTTTTCAAGCCCTCCATTCAAAGTCTGAAAGAGAAACGTAGAATTTTGAGAGGGATAAAACACAATTTCAACCAAGAACTAAATAATATAGTTGATATTCAAGAAATATGGGTGATTCACCGTGTCCTGTGCTGAGAGCAGAGATACGTGTTTCATTTTCCATGATCTTTGTGTCACACCTTGATGCTATTTTTAATGTGTTTCTAATTTCCTCTTAAAGCCTTCCCCACACTGTCATCAGTGATCTCTGAAGTCAGATATATGATCCTTTCTGCCTTATTCTGCCTATCTAGGCTAGTCTAATCACTTTATTGATCTCCCTGGTAACTTGCCCTTCTGGCAGCTTAGACCCCTTTTGTCAGTGTTGTACAGGAACATGCAGCAGAAAAAGAGGACTTGTCCTCCTGTGCTGCTCTGCTGGAGGGTGTTTGCTGCTGCCTTTGCTATGGGTAAATACTAACTTGAAAGCAGCTGTGTCTCTGGGGCATGAGGTTCCTGGCAGGTAAAATCTGTGAGGTTGCTGAGAGTGTAGAGTTTGTCTAGCAGGGCTTTAAGGCACGGACTGAGCTCAGAGAATATGAGCTGTGCTGTCGGGGAGACCTTCTTCCTTACTTGCCCATGCTGTATGCTCTTTTTTTGTGTTTTGCTTTAGAGCAGAAAGGTGAAGCTGATATGACAGTGACAGAATCCTATTTTGGTTGGTATTGGATATAAACTGTGACTCAGTTCAAATTTTATGTTGGAAACCAGCCCAGGAAAAGTTGCTGATGGTGTGGAAATACTCACTTTCAACATTTTTGAGAATGATATTTCTTTTTACTTTGAAAGGGTATTTTTCAATTAATTTTTTTCCATCATATCACATGAACATAGCAAGAAATAAAAGGGACCAGAAACCATTCCACATTTCCCCCCCACTTCCACAAATTGTAAATTTTAGGGTAGCATGCCGATTTGAAATGATTCCAGGCTTTGAAATCTGGAAATAGTTTACAAAATGAACTTTTACATTTAATGTGGCTTTATCTCTCTCCTTCCCAAGGTGGTTACCCTGTAATAGAGGTAGAAGGGACTGGGAGTGGCTGGGGTTGTGTTACTGAGGTCCTGGTTTGATCCCCTGCTGGATTCTCTGCAGTGTTAAGGCAGGCACATGGCAGGCTGTGTTGTAGTGCAGTGGTCAAACCCAAGCCCCCATTTGAGCATGTTTGAGTCCTTCTGCTGACCCTCGAGGTCTGCAGTTGGGGGACACTGTTCAGGGTTTCTCCCTCCTTTGCTCAGGTGCTTTGTTCAGCTTGAGGAAATTGGCAGTGGAGAGCTCCTCCCTTCCAAAGGGTTTCCCAAGCCTTACAGAAGGACTTGGTGATGCTTTGAGGAGGAGGAGAGGTGAGTGTCTTGGCTGGCAGTGATTTTGGTTGTTGGTTGAGTGAAAACATTGGCAGAGTTCACCACCTCTGAGGTCTTTGCAACCCTTGGATGCAGTGGGAGTTTCTCCTGCTTCCCAGCATGGGTGCCGCTGGTCCTGCCAGCTGACTGAAAACATCTGCTGAGCATTGGCCTCATCAGGATGTCCCCTCAGAAGGTCTTGAAAATAAGGAGATGAAAAAAGAGCAAAAGAGGGAAAAAAAAAAAAGAGTCAGTCTAATATACAGACTACTTTTGATTTATCGCCTGTTGTATAAAATGTAACCTTTGTTTCCTATTTATAATGAGCCTGTAATAACTGGACAGTCAACCTAAACTTTAATGATTTAAACATACTTGTAAACTGTCAAGTCAAAAGTTTGTGAGTGACTATAAACATATGTTGGTGAGCCCTATATGCTAATAAATTCATTATTATGTTGCCCCAGTGGGAAACACAGAGATGGCAGGCTTTTTTTTTTTTTATGATAGGTCTTTTATTGTTTGTCACATCTGCAACACATTAAGGGTTTTGAAGGCAGATGATGTTTACAATAAGGGGGAGGACTGAAAACCTCCCAGCTCAGAGCAGAGTGCATCCTGTTTGTCAATGGAGTACCCATGGAGCCGGCACCCTGGCCACACAGCTCTAAAAATAGAGCTCTGTACATACACACACATATATTTATGCCACACCAATGGCAAATCATGTCTGAAAATGAATTATAGTATTTCCCCCCAAATTATGAATCAGTGCAAATGTCTTCCAGGCTCTGTGATGCAAACGTGTTCCCAGCCTGCTCGGATCAGTCATCCTGCAACAGGCACCCAAAGGAAAAAGAGCCCGGGGTGGTTGGTGCTTTGCTGATGCTCCAGACAGCCACCCACTAATTAGCTCACCTCCAGATGCCACTTGGAATCAAAGAGGTCGTTGCCAGGGAGCCTGAAATTAAAACATGGATGCTGGTCAGGCTCCTGTGCCATGTGTGGGCTTTATCAAATGCTGGGGGAGAGGAGGTGAAGGCGTTGCTGGTGCTTTGCAAAGTTGGTTTGCTCCAGCTCACCTATGCCCCTGGGCTTCTCACAAGCTTTTCTGGGAGGAAAATATCTGCTTTAGCAGCTGAAACATGCAGAGAATATTCTGAACAATCCAGCAACTTGGGGAAGGGGTTGGGAGTTTGAAGGGAAGATTTACTCTTTCAAAATATCTGTGTTAGGCAGCAACAAAAGTTGTCTTGGGAACAGATGGATTTGGCAGAATTAAGTAGAAATAGTTTGTCCTGGGAAGGGAAGTTGGCCTCATCCCATGAGATATGTAAGGATAGATGTGTGCAATAAAAATATATAAAGATGGCTCTGGAAGTTTGTATGTGTAAAACAGCTCCCCTGCCTGGCTGCTCCTGCTGCAATAACCTGCAGTTAGTTTTGCTCTCTGCTGTCCTTTGGCTAGTTCTACGGGGAAGAGGGAGTTTGTAGTTTAAACCCCCAAGGAAGCTCCTTTTTTTTTTTCCTGCACCCTTCCCATTTGCTGCCAGATCCTTTGTGGGTTTTCATCAATTCATGCCATACTTAGGTAGTTTTTGAAGAATCAGCACAGTTTCTCTCTTGACTTACCCAGATCTGTAATACTTTAGTAGCTTCTAGCTTGCTTTGCCACTGATTCATCCTCTTGGCCGGGTTTTTTTCTGAGTGCTCTCATCATCAAATTGCAGGCTTGAATATTCCCTCTGGGCTGACCAAGTGGGGTGTTTTCCCAGATGAAAAGGATGTTTGTTGGTAGCCCCTTTTTCCATGTTACAAAGGTGTAGTTGCTTCCAAATGGGAATTTGGAATGCACATCACAGGGCAGGGGAGGTCTCTGTGTTTGTGTGGTGGCCGTGCCCTGTGTGGGCACAGAGTGGGACCCCTGTGTTTTCTGCCTTGCCCCATGTTTTTGGAAGCTGCTCTGAAACCCCTCTGAGTTTCAACTTTCATCCTGTTCTGCTTTTAAACAGATCCCAATGCCCAGAAAAGCATTCCATGTCTTAGAGGTCTCAGTGCTGAGATAGTCCTACAGCTCAGCCTTTGGAAACCTTCCTCCCCTCACCCTGTCTTCTCCCAGGTTTATTTCAGGAGGGTGCCATCAAACCAAGCTCCGTCCCTAAGGCTGCTCATTTTGGGGGTCAAACATGTACCAGGGGGTTTTCCTGTGAAAGGCAGAGGGGGAGGCCAGCCAAGGTCACTTTGGGTGCTGCCCTCCTGGTTTCTGCTGCTCATTTCTGTGGGAAAAGTCCCTCAGAAATGAGCATTTGTGCTGGAAAGAGGGATCCTTCCAACCTGGGAATAGAAATCGGAGTCTGCCGAGGCTCACTCCATGTGTGCGCTGAGAGACAGACACCAACACTAGTTAAAATATTTACAAGATCTTGTATTCCCATCCTTTATCACAGTGATCACTGCTCTGCCAGTGCCTCCAGGGTGCCCCTATCCCAGCACCTGTATCTGCTGATGCTGCTCTACTCCATTTACTGCTGTGTCTTGGGCTGTTCCTCCCTCTGCTGAGGCAGGCATTCTCAAATACCCGAATGACTTCTAAAATTCTCCTTCCACAGGTGGGAGACATCCCCATCTGTGTGGGTTTTGCTGACAGTGCAAGGCCACATGGCTGTAGTCCCATCCTGATGAACAGCCTGCAGGCTTGGATGGTCCTACTGACAAATATCATGTGTGCAGTACCAATATTTACTCTGCTCAGCCTTCAGCAGGGCTGGCCTGTCCTTGGCTCAGGCACCAGGTGAGCAGGGTTGGATTGACACAACATTCTTCCCATGGGCTTTTCTGTCTGCTAAAAGTTTAAGGCTGCTAACTATCATTTTAGTAGCAGAAACTTACTTTTTTAAAAGAACTTTGTCTTTTTTTTGTGTTTTTGTTTTTTTTTTTTTTTTCCTTCAAGGAGAGTGTGTTGAGTGCTTGACTGGAGCAAGGATAGTAGAAACATGCTGTTTTACAAGACACTCATCCTGTCTCAGAGTGAAAAAATGATAAGGCCACATGTCAGCTAGATTATCCTGATGGAAGAGCTGGAACTGTACCGACTAAAACAGTGCAATAGCCTGATTATTGCTTTTCTGTTTCAAATGTTGAAATGTTTATTGAGTTTTTCTTTTAATGAAGATCTGGTTTAAAGTCAAGAATTCTTCATCATCGTCTAAATAAAGGCTAAAAGATGGAGAAGGAGTCACATGTAGCTGTTGACTGACCCTCTAATTGAGTGGCAAGTTCATTAATTTACTTTTGACGTCAGCAAAAAATGATTTTTTTATTGACAGACTGGGAAAATTATTCGTGGTGTTTGGAAAAGGACTTTGGCATAGCATCCTTCAGCTGGCTGTGCTGCTGTGACTCTTGCAGGCCTCACACTCTACACAGTGTGTACATTTTGAAGTGTTCTTGTGACCTCTGTGGCCCGAGTTCCTCCAAAGAAACACTAATTCCATAACTGAAAAACTAGAAAGTCATCTATCAGAATCTGTACTTTTGATGCAAAACCCATCTCTGGGATCACCAAGTAAATCCACTGAACATATTATCCCATGGTACTATTTCTTTTTTGTTTGTTTGTTTCAATGTCACTTCATTTTTAAAATGTTTCTTAACTTTTTCAGTGTTGTGCTTACAGATCCAAGTCCATCTGAGCTGTTCTGGTATTTTTAGGACTTCCTCTGCCTCTTAACTTTTTCAGTGTTGTGCTTACAGATCCAAGTCCATCTGAGCTGTTCTGGTATTTTTAGGACTTCCTCTGCCTTGGTCCATTCTGACCCAAAGCTCTGAATGGTGTAACATTTTTTAAAAAGCTGAATCAGAGGAGGGGATATTCACAAAGCACATGATGCTTCACATTCCCAGTGTGAGCAGACATTGGTCTAAATCCTTCTTTTGGAAGATGAGGCTGGTCTGTGGGCTCAGTGTGGGGTGAGGCTGAAGGGTTGGAAACATACTAAAGGTCAGATGAGATAGTGTTTCTGCTATAACCTGTAAAAATGTGACAAGGTCTTTGGGAATCTGTGTCTGCTCATCACTCCCAGATGTTTATAAAGCCAGTCTGCTGGCAAAAGGCTCACACTCTAGTTAGGCTGAACGTTTGAATAACAGTTTGTACTATGCCAGGGTGTCTAAGGAGATACTTTTCAACAGTGTAATTTGGGAGCTAATGTTTCTTTAAATTGTTATTGAGTGCAGCATCTTACATGACTGAACGCCTCAAAACAATTTCAAGTATGCAAAAATGTGCCCAGTTGCAATAGTGATGGCCATATTTATCTTTAAAGGATGATGAATCTGTTTTTTTGCGGCTGAAAACACATGAATTCTGATGAAGTTGGGAAACACAATTCCTGACTTGGATACAGTCTTACTTTTTTTGGGTTTTCTTCTTTTTTTTTTTTTCTTCTGTTTTTCCTTGTGGAGAGGCAAAATAATTCAACTAGTTTTCTTTTTAAGGGACAACAATAAAGGTATATTTCAGACAGAAGCAGATCAGGTGCTACTTGCCAAAGGCCCGACAAGATAACCTTACACTGATAGTCAGGGCACTGTATTTGCACATTTTGTTGTACAAAGAGAGGTTTGTCTGTGAGCCTGATAACAATATAACATGTTGATTGACTTTCACATAGGAGAGGGTGTCCCTTTCATGAGTGGCTTGGTTTTTACTAATGCCTTACTGCAGGTAAGCTGATAAGGGAGATTATGGGGATGTAATAAATGAGGCTGTTGGGCACAGCCCTGCTCAGCGTTCTGGGAGAGGGCTCTGGCCCTGGAGTGTGTCCCAGCTGTCCTGGCTGATGTGTGTGCCCAGCACTTGTGTCAGTGTGCCAGCACTCAGCTGTGAAACATCACAGCATGTCCTGTGGCACTGGGCTGGGCCATCCCTCTCCTGCCCTGTGCCTGCTGTTCCCAGAAAATGCCCTCAAGGCCAGCTTGGATGAGGGTCTGAGTGACCTGCTCTTGTGGAAGGCCCCTGTCCTTGGCAAGTGTGATGGAACTAAATGACCTTCATGGTCCCTCTCAATGATAAAAGAGATGTTGGTCCATCAAGGACTATAACATGTTTGCCCAAAAAGTGTCTAGGGGAAGTACAACTATGTCAACAGCTGAAGACACAACAAATGTTGGGTCAGGTTGCCCTGTCTCATTGCAAATACACAGCAGGAGGCCCTGGTCTCTCAGCTGTGGCTGCTGCACTGCTCTCCGTCCTTTTGCCCTGAAGATGTCCAGGAGAACAGATGATGTGTCAGGTGGATCATGGAAACCCTCACGTACTCTGAAACAACTTTCAGAGCACTTTTTCAGCCCTATAGGGAAGAAGATGAGGAATGCTCAAATTCTCTGGGCTGCCTTAAAAAGCCTGACCTCTTGGTTCCCCACTTCAAATTTGAACAAATGTGTTTGTTTTTTGTGCAAGTGGTTATTGTGGCAATGACCTGGCAGTGCGAGTTGCAGCATCGCAATGTGGCAGCAACCAGGAGCTCTGGGGAGCTGGTGTTTACTTAGATGTGGTTGAGTGAGAGTCTGCATGGCAGCATCTCCTTACCTGGGATCCAACAAGTCCCTGCATGCTGCAGACGGCAGCACTGCATTTTGAATATTAGTTTTTACATCTTTCCATAAATATAAATGTGTGTGACTATGAATTAATCAAGCCTGATTAAATGAAGCTCTGAGTTAAATATCTGGAAGATGCTGGGATCTGGATGTAGCCTGGATGAGGAGGCATTACCTGAGATGAGGTTCTCAAACTTAAATCAATGGACAGCCCATGCTGGACTTGTTTCACAGACCAGACTACAGAGCCTGTTGCTGGTTCCTGTTGATCTCCAGAAGAAAGAAACAAAGACCTGCCCAGAAAGCAGCTTCTTTTTTAGTCCTTGCTAAAAAGGTATTGGAAAGAGGAAGAAGGATGCTTCTCCAGAGAAACCTACTAGGATCCTGGTGTTTTAATCCTCATTTCTTTCTGCCTTCTCACCCCTCATTTTGCAAGTGAAAATAGTATGAATTGGGTCTGGCCTGCAAATCACTCATCAGTCGGTGCATTACCAGGACAGGATCAATTACTGAGTCAACACTGCTCTGTGGGCTCCAGAAACAGGGGATCCATCATCTGTCAGGCAGGAGCTCTCCTTGGCTGTTGTGCATTAGCCCAGAGCTGTGCACACATCTGCTGGGGCTGACACCATGAGTAACATGAACTGACCCAGGTGTGTTTGCCTGAGCACAGGCTCCCCTGATTCCCAGGTGTATCTCCAACAGATCCCTGACCCCTGGCTCTGGGATGGATGAGCTGTGAACTAGAGGAGGGATGTCCTCCTTCCCACGCAGTGGCTGCCATGTACTGTGCTCTGCCTTCTCCCTGCATTCCTGCCCTGGGGCTTTCACAGCTCGAAGGAGGGCCCAGATGGGTTTCTTCCACAGGAACAAATTTCAGGCAACCAAGTGGTTCTGGAGTCTTCCGGCTTTGCCAGCTTGATTGGGTCTCTGGGGCATCTTCCTTGGGGCAGAAGTGCCCTGGCTTCAAAATTTAATCCCCCCTCATGTTGCTTTTTGGGCAATCCAGAAACTTTCTGAGGGGAGACTTTGTGTTGCAAACTGCCTCTGCTAGAACTGAGAGGCAGTGAAGCATGCTGGAGTTTTGGGTGGGATTTTCTTGTTTTGGAATAAACTGAAACATCTTTCTCTGCTCTTGCAGCAGGGGAGTGAAGAAGCAGCAGCCTGAAGCACAAGGTAATGCTGTCTGCTTTCACTCCACAGCAGCTTCTTGTCTAAAAGTCTGCTTGAAATTACGTTTTTAATTACACCACAGAAAGAAAAAAAAAAAAGCAAAAAAAAACCCCACAACCAAATGAATTGATTGGACTTTGTTGGAGTTGTATGTCAACTTGCCTTTTTAAAATATTTTTATTTAAACAACAAAAAATTTGGACATATTTTGCTTTTGTTCTGCTTTGGAGCAGTAGCACATTCCCCTTCTTTTATGGAAATGGAAATCTGGCATGTTGATCAGCTTCTGTTGTTTTAGAAAGTGTCTTCAATGGTATTTGGGACTCTCAGTGACATCTTGCTGTCTGTTCCTGCTTTTCATTTGCTTTTTGCTTCCCGTGGGACCTGGGATGATGCTCTGCCCTTCCCTCCTGCAAGAGGCTGGGCCTGTGCCCAGCACAGAGCTTGAATGCAAACCCACCAGCACCTTCCTTTTCCCACACCTTCCCTCCTTGGAGGGCCCTTTCTCTGTATCCATCTCCAGGCAGGTGGGAGCTACTGCCTGAAGCTCTGCCTTGGGGCTGAGTCTTTGCTGGGTGCTGAGGGACCCTGTGCACCACTGAGTGCCCACGATGCTGCTGCTGCATCCCTTGGTGGTTCTGTGACATGTGGGGATGGATGTTTTGCAGTTGGCAGGTACTGCTGGCTGCTGAGCATCAGGTTTGGCAGCTGGACAGATTGCCAGGGCATCTGTCACCGCCTCAGTCCAGTGCAAGAGTCCCAGCAGGATTTCTAAAATGTAAATTACAACTGTAATGTGAGACACATCCTTTTGCTTTACTGGTTTTTTTTTTCTCCCTTCTTCCTGTTTGAATTCAGTTATCTTGAGTCTGTGTAAAATTGCTGGACTCTAAGCTATTTTGCTTGTGTCTCATGGATACTGGAGACACTTCCTGCACAGGGAGGCAGACATCTGCTCCAGCCTGTTTTTGGAATTTTTTTGTCAGACAGCCTGCAGTTGGCAGGTGGGAGCTGGTGGTTATTATCAGAATCTGAGTAATATCCTCTGTCTCCTTGATAACTCTCTGCTGGCTGCTCTGCAGCTTTGGTATGTTTGCTCGTCCTCTTCTGGTTCTCTGTAGATCATTCCAGTGAAAAGTAAATTTTTTAAAAAAAGTTTTGTGCTCCCCAAAGCCATCACAGAACACAGCCTGCAGTATCTCTTCTCTTGTCCACATAAATCACTGCTAAAGCATGTGCAGAGAATGTGAAAGAATGCATTTATACCCAAAACACTCTCCTCTCCCCTTCCCTATAAAAGCAAACTTCCCCACTTGTGCTCCAGTGCCTGTTCTCAGGGAGCATCAGATGCACCATCATCTTCTGTGTCCCTTCCTGACTCTTGTAGCTTTATTTAGGTGTGGCATTTGGTAACAAAGCTTTGCCCTGGACAGCTGGAGTCCGACAGCTCTTGTGGGAACGGAGGTCCTGAATCTGCCCTCTCCAGACACCTCCTTGCTGCTTTGGATTCCGCCCTTCCCACCCCTCCTTGGCTTTATTTACCCCAGAATCATCAGGGATGCTCTCCAGCCACTGCACTTACCAGAGCTGAATGGTTTATCCTGGGCCTCAGACCAGTACTGCAGGTCTGCTGACCTTCTTGTTTCCAGGGAATAAATACCAGCTGGTGGGCCAGGTTTTGATTCTGGAGCTTCAGCTGATTGATCTCTCCCTCTATTTGGCTCCTCTAAATGTTTTTTATGGTAGCCCTGAGCATCTGAAGGCAGCAGAGGTGGTACAGCACCATGGGCAGAGTGAGTCTGGTGCAACCTGGAGTTCTCAGCTGTAAATAATTGCACTGAACTTGGCCCTTGGGTGCCTGTGGGCTTCAGCACCAGCTTATGTCTCTTGTTGATACTTAAGTGTCTGCTGGGCAGACACCTAATATTATTAGCAGACAATAAATAGGTCTCTCTTATTTAGGGGCCTTAATTTATTAAATCAGGCAGAAGTGCTCTTGGAAGAGGAGTGCTGGAAAAGGGAGCAGAGGAAGCTGTGAGTTTCTAATTTGCTGGATCAGGCCCCTGGAGATCCATGTGATCTGGTGCACTAGAGGCAGTGCTATTGCAATGACTCATAAACAGATGTGCCCAATTTACATTGCAGCTTAATACCTTTGTTTTTTAAAAATTTGCCTTTTTGAAAAGACAAACGTGTTAAAGCAGATGTTTCCAGTAAAACAAATACTTATGTGATTTACAAACAACTTCCTACCGCCAGAACTCATTAGAAAATGTGGAAAAAAGAAAAATGATTCTGTGTACCCAAAAAAATCTCAAAATAAGGACATAGCAAGGCAGTATTGCTACACACTGAACAAAAATTACTGCTGTGCTTGGAATGGAATGCAAGAGCTTAGAGAGAGCCTGGTTTCAGTTGCTAATAACTGAGGTTCACCCTGATAGTTGCATACATTAAGGAGCAGAAACCTGTCTGTAAAAATACTTAACCAGCTTCTGTTATACAGGATACAGGGTAACTGGGACCATTATATGGGATTGCCTGGAGGCTCCTAAATCCCTTCCATCCGATTGAAACCTACACTGGGGGACTGGATGGCTGCAGGATGGCACTAACCCTAAAGCAGGGCTAACAGATACAGCCCCTAGGGGAAGCCCTGTTCTGAGGGATCCCTCTCTGGACATCTCCCCACAACAGGATGGGATGCACAGGGGGATACTGCCACTGCCTTTGCTTGACCTGCAGCTCAGGTGTGCCTGTTCACCTGCTCCTCTCAGTTTTGGGGAGGGTACTGAGAAACTCTCATTGTTTCTGGTCTCTCTGAATTTGCTTCCTGCCCAGCTCCTGCTTGCCCTGCAAGCCCAGCACTCCTATTACAATTCCACACCCCATGTGGTCTTAATGGGTTTCCCAGGCCGCAGCTCCAGCGCAGTCACCATTCTTTGTTAGCTGCAGGGGATGGCAATCCCCCTTTGCCTTCCAGCTCTCCACAACACAGGTATCATATTTTTTAATGCACTTATCACCTATTTTATCCAGGCATTTGTTGCAAAAGAAACAGTGACAGCAGATGTTTGTGGGTTGGCAGGCTGCTCCTCTAAATCCATTGTGAGTGCCCTGGGCAAATGGCTCGTCTAGCTTCTGAGAGGACACAAAGTCATCCAGGCAGATGGAAAGACGGAGAGGCATCCAGCAAGCCTGAATGGAGCAAAACAGGGGAATCAGGAGGCAGAGAGGATTTTGTGTCTTTACTAGAGCATTGCAGGAGAGCAACCAAGGCTGTGTCATATGTGTGGATTTATTCCAGTGGAGGATACCAGCTCAGCAAATGCTGCAGTGAGGGTGGTGTCTGGAGCATTTTGGAGCACCCCTGCATGTTGGAGTGCTTTGGTCCATTGGTCTGCTTCCCATGGGAATGCTGGAGATGCCTCTTGCAGCTGGAGAAGCTGGGAGGATGGTGCTGGAGGATGTCTCGCCCAGGAACGGGTCACACAGAAGCCCAGCAGCACACAAAGAAGCAACAAGGATGATGTGAGGAGCTCCTGTTACTTCTTGGCACATGGACATCCTGTCAGGGGGGTCCAGTTTGTCATACAGAAAAATTACTGCTAATGTCAGAGACTCCAGAGGAGTCCTTAGAAATAGGGATTGAGCAGATGCCCTGGAGGGTGGCTGTGGCATGGGGCTTCCCCTGGCCCTCCCAGCTCCCTGGGTGTCGCTTCCCATGCCTTGCCATAAAGAGTGATTCAGAGCCAAATCTCAAATGGCTGCCTTCTCAGGGGGGCTTGCTGGGACGTGTCCAGAGGAATTACAAGTGTCCTGGGGGGAGGATTCTGCCACTTCAGGGTGGCTCAGGGCACTCAGAGGGGCTTTTCTCAGCTCTCCCATCCTTGTTCCTGAAACCTTGTCACAACCTCGGCTCAGTTTTAGCCATTAGTGAATGGAGGCTTGTGCTTAGCTCTCAGGGACCAGAAGGTTTCAGTGCTTAATTAATTTCTTCGAAGTGGAGGGTGCAATTAATAATGCCTGTGGTGTGCTTTGAGACCCTTGGGTCTCTTGGGCAGTATGAAATCTGGTTTGGTCTATGAAAATCATCACTGGCCAGCACCACAGGCCATGCAGGGCCATCTCAGTGTGGCCACTCATCCTGTCACTGTGCTGGGGGGTCTTTTGATTTCCTGGTGCTGTCTTGTGGAGGGCCATGAGCAGATTTAGCCCAAAACATCTTATTTCCCCTCCAAGCCGACAGTCCCCAGTCAGTGCAAGGTGTCCTGGTGGCAGGGAGCCAAATCGAAAAAAAAAAATGTCCCCTCACTCCTTAAAAAAGGGGCATCTCTGTCTTCTTCCCTGCTATGCCCACACAGACTTTAGTGATTTGTTCCTGAATTCCCTTTCTTTTTCAGCAATTTCTTCAAAGAGGGAAAATTATCACTAGTTGCTTTGTGCTGGCTTTAGAGTAAACCATCTTTCAAAGTCTAGGCAATCTGGGTTAAAAATTAATATATTTTGGCAGCTTAGGAGAGCTAGGCAAATTTTCTTCCTGATATCTAGAAAGGTGGGTTTTTTTGTGTTTTTTTTTTTTTTCTTACTGTCAGCATTGTTTTTGTGGATATTAAACATGAACAGAAAGGAGAGTGAAACAGATTGAGGGTATGTCAAGTTCTAGCACAATCAACGGCCATTATTTAAAGAAGATGCTCTTAACCAAGTCTTTAAAATTCCCTCCTCATTTATCAGTTTTCAGATGTATAACTCCACAGAATTGCTCCCTGTCCCACCCCCTTGTGACACCATTGCTCACGCTCTGGGTGATCCACAGACATTTTACATCACCAAGCATTAACAGAAATAAATTAACACTTTAAAAGCATAAATGTTGTATTTCATAGGAGTCAGGCAGGATATTTGGAAGGGAAAGAAATGTAAAAGGAATGAAATTCTTAAGCAAGATTATTGATATGACAGGACTAAAGAGCTTGGGATTCTGTGAAAAGTGCCTCTTTTCATCCCTCTAATAAGTCCATTACTTGCACTCGGGAATATTTTAAGGTCCTTTTCATGCTGAATCTGGAGTTGAGCATGCTTTGCATTTCAAGCTTTGTCTATGAATCAGTAGAAGCCAAAGTTATTTCTGCTTTAAAATAACAGGAGCAGGGAACAGCTAATCTCTTTTCATTCTGAGTCCTTACATTATTTTACTGGACAGAGTTTGTGTTGGCTACAAAACAGGGCATTCACAAAATCTATGAGAAGGAATTTAGTCTAAGAATGAAGCCTAGATTGCAGTATGCATAAAGACTCCTTTTCCTAAGGCCATTAAGAAATTCCAAATCTGAGCTATTTTGAACAGTGACATTAAATTAGCCTTGCTAATTCCAGTAATTCAAGCCGATAGTGGAGTTTACAAATCTACTAGATGAGGCCTTCCCATAATTACAATCTCAATGTGCTTTTCAGCTAAGGTGAGTTGGCACAAAGAAAAAGATAAATAAATAAAAGGGGGGAAAATGCTCTTTCTGTTCTGGCTTTAGAGATGAATATCTCTAAAGAACAGTTAAGCGGCTGTATTGCGCCAATAAGACATCCCCTGTCCTGGACTGGCGAGTTCATTTTGCCTCTAATGTGCAAGTGAAATACAGAGGAGAGACTGGATTTTTCCCCTGCTTTGTTTTTCCTGTTGTCTCTTTACAAAGGAGAATTCATGCTGCTGGTGCTTGTAGTTCAGTTTTAAGTTGTTTATTTACAGGTGGTAATTCTTCCTGGGAAAAGAAAGAGTGTGACTGGTTGCCCTCTTTTGTGGGCAAAAAAAAAAAACCAACCCAACCTTTGGTGGATAAATCCAGGTTAGAGCAGGTGGAACAATGATACAGAAGTGCAGCCCTTATTATTCCTTTGTACAAAGATGTTGATTTGCAGATGCCAAAACAGCTAAACGTTCCCAGTGGCATGAAAAGGTTTTGAGAATATGTTTTCAAAGCCATAAGGCACAAAAACATGAAACAAATAAAATTGAGTGCATTATTTAAAAGGGTGTTAATTTTATTAGAACCAAGCTGAGGTAATATAAGGGTGAACCTAAGTATTCACATCAGCACTTAACTCAGGCTGCAATGTTCATAAAATGTCCTTTTGATCAAGCTGTGAGTGTTTTGATCCTTATTCTATGAGCATCATTCAAAGTGACCTAACTGTAGCTCCAAACAGGCATCTGCAGCTGCAGAAGTCCTTGAGCAATAACAGGTCAGGAACTTGAATGTGTGCTCTGCCGGGAATGCTAATATTGCAATCCCTTTTTGTTGTTGTTGTTGTTCCAAATAAGAAGGAAAGGACCAAAACTCTCACGAAATAAAAATTCCCTGACAGAAAATTGTCCTCCCACCATCAACTGTGGATACTTGAGTCAAAATATTAAACAAAATTACAAGTTTAATCTATCAGAATAATAATGGCATGGCTGCTAAGTAATTTTTTATCATCCCCACATAGGTGTTTGACCTTTCTCTTCTTGGTAGCACTGTCACCACTTGCACATTGGTGGTGTTTAGAAGACCACCCTGATTTAAGAGGATATTTTGCTGATGGTCACCCACAGGATTGGGTGCAAAGTCCTGCAGCTCACAAAACCATGCCAGCACATTGCACAACCACATGGTGCTTGTTTGGAGTAGGGATGGACCAAAACTCTTGCAGGAGCCTGTCAGTCGTCCCCTCCTCTCCATGTTGCAGGCAGGTTTCCTACCACTGATGAACCCTGTCCACTGGCTCAGGTATATGCAGCAGATTGTGCCCCAAAATTCTGCTTATGGCAAAGTCAGGTAGAAACAGCTCTGCTGTTTTTAGGGGCTGGAGGTAGCTGCTTTTGCTCCCCAAGCCTGGGATAATGGCTGGGAAGGAGTGAGGTCGGGTGGGGGGCATAAGCAAGACTTTTTTTCTGAGGCAGTGAAGAGATGGGGGAGGCAGAAGTGCCTTGATTTCCAGGAAACTCTAATCTTTGTAATCCATTTTAGAGAGGATTTTGTGATTTTGAAGGGATTTACAAACTGGATTACATAGCCGTTTTATTCTGATTTTCCACTGTGATTGTGACATTCCTAAGAGAGAGCCATGATTTCTTCTTCAGATAGGATGGAGAAGGAGGCATTTGTGGGCTTGGACCTCGGAGCCCTATTGAGTTGTCACCTCCTTGTTTCACTCCTTGCTGGGTGAAGGGAGGTGTCCCCAGAAAAATTTGGATTGTCCCATGTGTGTCCTTGTGCCTGGCACATTCTTGTGGCTGTACAAGCTGACCCAGGGAGACTCCAGGCAGAAGCCCAGGGCCAATCCTCTCCATCCCTTGCTCCTTCCTTCTGGAGTGGGAGCAGTCCAGGTGATCTCCTTGATCTCCAGCATGGTCCCAAGCATGACAGGGAGGCCCTGAGTCCCCAGGAAAGTGTAAGTGTGATGGCAGAGGTCCAGCACAGCCCAAGCACTGCATCCACAGTGTCCTGGTGCTCGGCAGGGATAAAACTGGGATTCCCATTGGAACTGCCACCACCATTCAGATCCAGCTTTCAGCACCATCATTCCACCGGTGCTTTGGGGTCAGGGTTTGCTCTCGGCCTGGGAGGGAGGCAGGGAGCAGAAATCAGCCAGGGTTTCTGTCAGATGTTACAGGCACCCAGTGAGCAGCTGGGTTTAATTTGGGTCTTTCTCCACAGCCATGCAGTGCAAAGCCAGGTACTGGTTTCTGACTACAGAGGCTGTTCCTTGGGCTGCTTCCAGTGCAGGGAACATGTCCTGAAGCTGTTAAAGCACTCCAGCCTATGAACCCAAACCTTCTTCTATATAAAGTGGAAAAGTTGGGTACAGTGATGTTTCCCAGGACCTTCTGCATTACCCCATTTTTACAGGCTGAAGTCACTTCAATGTTGTTTTAATACAGTTCCAGGGTTTTATTTATTTTTTATTTGTTTATTTATGCAGGTTAACACAATGAAGAAAGCCAGGCAATGCTGTTGGCACTTGGCTCCCTTCCCTTGGCAGCTCTCTCACCTCAGCTCCTGCTCTATGCAAAAATTCCCCTGGCATGGATGGGAGGAGCTTGCTGTCCATCCATGCCAGTGATCCTGGGCAGTGTCAGCACAAAACCTCAGGAAGTTTCTCCAGGAGCAGAGGCAGGCTGAGCAGAGAAGCATGGAGTATCACCATGCCTGAGCCTACCTGCCAGCTTTATTGTGGGCTGAGCAGGTATGTCCACGCACAACCCAAATTCCTGGGTTTCGATCTGAAATCTCACTTGAGATATTTCCCTTGGCCTCACAAGTTGTAGCCTGGTAGATGTCAAGGGATTTTTCACTGAGTGTAGACATTGCATGAAGTCTTTGTCCCTTCTGATTGAAGAGACACATTTTGGGTTGCCTGCTTGAAGCAGGAATGCCACAAACCCCTGGCCTCTGAGGCCTGGGCACTTTCAGGTCTGGTTTCCACACACAGTGAGTCACAAAATAAGTTGTCAGATGTTCCTGGGTGCCATAACACCACCATGAGCTTTCTAATCAAGCATTGAGAAATATCCTTCTGCCTTGAGGGCTGCTTTAAGTGGCTACCAATTGGAAGGCAGCGACCATTGCATTTTCCTTAGGACTGCATTTTTTTGGGTCCTGTTAATACCTGAATGTCACAGAATGTCCTGAGCTTAGAGAGTTGAAGGCCAGCATGTAACAAGAAAGAGCTTCCTCTCCTGGTCATATCCAAGAGTTTTTGGGAAAGAAAACATGAAGGAGAAAATTTCAGTTAGATGGGGGCATGTTGTTTTCTGTCATTAGAGAGAATATGAAGCATTTACTCTGCTATCATTGGGAACCTTACTTCCCAAAATCAAGACTGTACAGAGATGTTTCAGGTGACAGCAGAGTGATCAGAAGGGACTTCTTTGTGATTTAGATCTTGAAGGTCTCCAAGCAGGAAGAAGATGACTCCGCATCTGGGTGGGGCAAGGTACTGGGGGATCTGCAGGACCATTGCTTGATCCAGTCCTGTATTGCTGCCATTTAAATAATTTCACTTCTATTCACACTCTTCTGTTTCCAGTTATTCCTCTTTTTATTTGTTGACTTCTGTCTTTGTAGGTGTTTTTGGCTGTGCATGTTCAGCTCTCTATTTTTCAGTGCTTTTCTCCTAAGCTCCTTTAGATAGCAGCTCTTCTTTTGGACTGTACATCTGGATATCAGACCAGGTTAATGCTGCTCATCAGCAAAGTACAAGGACTCTGGCACTTCCAATTAATAATGCTAATGAGATTTGTTAAATTTTAATAGATTACATGAGTGCATTTTGCTAAACACATTTTTGTGGCTCCACTCCACGAGTACAATTCAGAAACTCTTTCACACTCTGCCAAGGGGAAAATGAGGAATGCAATTGCAGATGCCACATTCTTTTCAGGGTAGATCTAGAACAAACCAAGGAGCATAGAAGAATGTAACAAGTACAAAGTAAACACAGGCCCAGGTCCTAGATGATGGCCCTTCCTTGCCACCAGTCCCTGGCCAAGGTGTGGGGGAAGGAGCAATTGCTGGAACTGGGGTCATGGTGTGCCCCAGTGCAGTACAACAATGGTGCAGCCCCTCTGCCTGTACACTGTGTTGGGTTTTGAGGGTGTTTTGTCCCTTCACCCCATCAAAAGCTTGCAGATGTGTGTGGAGAGACCTTTGTGGTAGTATTGGAGGTTGGGGAGCTAGGGTGTGCATACTGGCTGCCTCTCAGGGCCCATTTCCCCGTGTACCCTGAACAGCACCTGGTTACACCCCTAATGTGGGACTGAGATGGAGCTTCCTCACATCTGGATCCCCCCCAAATCAATTTAACACTGCCTTCCAGAGAGCACTGATCCTAGGGGAAGATCCTCCCCCACGAGTCCTGGGTTTGTGGTGGTACCTGTGGTCTCTGGGTCACTGGTGGACACGTGCTGCAGGCCATGGGCCATTGTTAGCACACCAGCAGCCGAGAGGTGGCAAACAGGCAAACGGGGGAAAAGTTTTGGTTTGCAAATCAGCAATCCCAAACCTGATTCCTTTGGGTTTCTGCCCAGGAAGTTGGTTTTACCCGTTGCTGCTGAGCCATGCCAGGCACTCTTGGCCATGTTGCCGATGGCGGCAGGGTGATGTTGAACTGGATTTTTACTTCTTTTTTTCCCAAATCCATATTGCCAAGAGCCGCACCTCCTAAATTGCTGTGGAGGAGGTGGAAAAGCAAAGGCACAAGACCATGCACATGCTGCACATCCACCTCAGTGATCTGTGCCAACAAAAGCACCACAGCGAGCCCTGGCTCAGCACTTTAATTACACACCGGCGCGGCCGCACCTATGGCTGGGCTGTTGCAGCTCGTTGTGCAAGAAGACAACTGGCAAACCTGTTGGTGCTCCAGGATTTTAATGGTAATAAGCCAGAGGGCAAAACCTCCCTGATGAGATGAAACCATGCTTGGCTAGGTCTTTGGAGGAGTTTAAGGAGTTTTGGAGAAGCAGAATGTTGGGAATCTCAGCTGTGTCCATGCAGTTGAGTCTGTTGATGCCACGTAACCCAATGGATGGTATCAGGTGTTGTCTTTGGGGAGGCAGAGTTGTGTTTCTAATACGAGCTGTTTGCATGAGAAAACCAGAAAACCTCTGCAGGCTGAGGTGAGCAGAGTTTTGGTGTTCCAGCAAGAAATGTTTGGGATGAAATTGGACTGTTCTACTACATTTCAAGTGCAAACACCTGTGAGAGTGAAATGGTTGGTACTGTAGAGAAGGAGAGTTCTGGGACCCAAGGTCAGGCAGACCAGTCTGTGGAATCACCAGCTCTTATGTTTCACCTTGTAATGAGTCAACAATTTGGGCATGACTCAAATATCTCACACTTTAAGAAATCTTGTCCTGTTTTCAGACAGCCAGTCTACTGTATCTATTGGCAACTCCTTCCCCACACTGAAGATGCTCACTGCTTAAAAAAATTAAACAAAGCAATGCACTCTAGAGATTGTCATTTTCAGTGGCAATGGTAGCATGTGCTTTCCTAAGAAAAAACAGTCCTGAAGGGAAGATGCAGGCAGACGCTGGCAGATGCAGACACTTGCCAAGCTGCCTACCTGTCTGTGACATTTCTACTTAATGGGTTTTGCACTCACTTGGGAACATGATCACTCCACTCCATTCCCACAGTGTTTCCATCATCTGCAAACCAGGGCCATCACCACAGCAGCCGTGTTGGCTGAACACGCTGTGTTATGCTTAATGGTTTCACCTGTATTGGGATCCCCTCACACCCGTCACGGCTGCAGGAGGCTCTGGCAGAGCTATCAAGTGCCAGGGGGAGGCAGTTTTCATGCCTGGCCATCCATTGTGGCTCTGTTACTATATTGGGTCCATCGCTGGAACCATCTGCTGGGGCAGGCTTGGCAGGCAGGCAGCCCAGATGCCTGGCTGGGAGATGACATTCCCTGGCTCTGGGCTCTGGGCAGCAGCTGAGCCAGCCTGCGACAGCAGGGCTCTTGGAGGTCACTTGCCAGACATTTGCTAGCAGTTCTTTGCTCAAGGCCATGTTGTCCTTTTTGGGGTTAAAAGGGATGTTTTGGTAGGCAGCATTGGATTTGGCAGAGGAAAGCCTATGTGCCAGTGCTCTTCCTCCCAGCTCCTGCTGTGCCAGCTGCCATGGGACATTTTACCCCAACTCAAACCCAACTTTCTCCCAGTTCAGCTGCACTTTGTAACTGTCTCCAAAGCCAGTGTGGTTCAGCAAGAAGAGCTTTCTAATGATTCCTGCCCAACAAGCTTGTGCAGAGTCAGTATGCCCAATTCCAGCCCTAATCCATGGGAAAATGCCGCCGCTTTATTCTGTGGATGTGGAAAGCGCGTGTTGTAGAGCTGGCGCCGGGTTTTATCAGCCTCACTGCGAGGCCATTGAAGCTGCTGCCGTCCTGGGAGCACAGCACAGCAGCTTTGTGTTAGAGGGGCTTTGGTTACAAAAGATGCTTCCGGAGGGACCGGCTTGTGTGCGGCTGGAGACCTTTCACCAGCTGTGTGAGGATTCCGGGAAACAGCACGGCACGCTCGGCTTGCGTGAGGAGGGGGAGAGAAAAGCAGAGCTAATGATTGACTATTATTTTAAAGGGATTATCTAATCTGCAGCCCAGAGGACAAGAGGGACCAAAATGAGTGAAGATTGAATTTGTAATTAGTGCAGATTGTTGGTAATACCCCCTGGACTCTGATTATAAACAGAAACAGATTTTTCTTGTTTCCTGCCCTCCCCTGAAAGTCTTTGCAGGCCAAAGGGCCACTTTGTACTGAGAAACTGATGCCAATGAATCGGGTGATCAGAGCTGGAGTGGTGGAGATGTTTAATGCAGAAGATGGCTGGGTAGAGGGGAGGCAGAGGAGTAGCTTCTCTCCGGTTATTTTGTAGCGTAAAGGCAAAGTTTTGGGTGGAAGTGGCCAAAATGGAGAATGTGGAAGGCTAGTTTCTGTTACCCCACCAGCCATCCTGCAGCTCTATTCCTGATACCAAGGCTCTTTCACTCTGGGAGGCTGTGGAGCAGAGGTGCAGGGATGTGGAGGTGATCTTGTCTAACCAGGGATCCTAACAAAAGCTGGAAATCATAATGGAGCCCTCTCAAGAACTACTTGGTTAGGAACATTTGCTGATACGGATTCCTGGATTTGAAATATGTTTATTACCAATAATATAAGCAGTAAGTTATTATCAATAATATAACTAGGCAGAAATTGTTGCACAAGAAGCTCCATCTGAATATGAGGAAAAACTTCTTTATTGTTGTCCAGTGACTGAGCACTGGAGCAGGTTGCCCAGAAAGGGTGTGGAGACTCCCTCACTGGAGATATTCAAGAAATGTCTGGACTCAGTCCTCTATCATGTGCTCTGAGATGACTCTGCTTGAGCAGGGAGTTTGGACCAGATGACTCAACTGTGATCCCTTCCAACCTAACCAATTCTGTGATTCTGTGAGGCATATTTTTAATGTTGCTATTGCCTGGATTGGCTGGCTGAGGTCTGTTAGAGGCTCATATTTTTTATTTTCTTTTCCTCTGATGTAGCAAAGGTCATTAGAAGTTAAGTGAAAGGGATTTGCAAGGGTTACAGATCCATTATTAATACAAAATAAAAGATGTTTGGCTAAATCCATCACGCCTAAAGATTGGGCAGAAATAAGGAGTAGGATACAATGGAAGGAACAGTGAAAACAAACGGCACACCCAAGCACTAAACTTCTGAAGCAGTTAAATAAGGTGAGGAAAATAGCACTCTAATCTCTGATGACAAGAGGGTTTCTGTTCCCTTCTCTTTAATTTGGCCAGAAGGCAATAGTGAGAGAATCCACATTTGGGTGAAATGCTGTGATTTTAAAAATCACCCTTACTCAAGTTGAGATGAAATCCCAAAATTTGAACATTTCCTTCATGAAGAATATGTTTGGAACACTCATTTTGGTACGTCCTGGCTAAACATTTCCAACGGGATTCAGCTGCTGCATTGAGACCCTGCAGGAACTTGAATCTCATAAATTACATCCCAGAACAAGACCGTAAATGGGGCCATGAAAACCCTTTGTGCTGTTAAGGACCTTGCTGAAACACTCTTTTGTTTCAAATTTCTTTTCTAAAGGGAAGGCAGGAGTTACTCAGTTCCCAGGGACTTTCTTAGTTTTGCTAGGATGTCCAGAAAGAGAATATCCTGTCCCAAACACTCTCATGATCATTGGTCTGGAAGCTGTGGGTGCCTGATAGTACTGTGACCCCACAGAGCATCTTGTAGGTTTCAGGAGGCTGTGTAATGGGTGGAAATACCTTCCAAAACACACTAGGGCAGGTTGTGATCCAACATTTTGCTAGCTGAGGAGTCTTGTGTCAAAAAAACCCAACTGTGAAATAATCTGCTGTGATTTTATTAACTCCAAATCCCTTCACTTATTTTCCAGAAATGAGCTTGGGAAAAAAAGGTGATGCAGGCAGGCTGCTCCCAAACTGCCCTGAAGCCTGAGCATGCCTCGTGCCAGAGGGACTTGTTCTTTCTGTGCTTGGAAATTCTCCCAGCACATCCCTTTCAAGGTGGCACCTTTCTTCCCCTGCTCTTCCCATGGGTGTGCAGCACCAGAGGACAGCAGCATAGCTATACTATTTAGAAAAAAAAGCAGGAAAGCTGTGGTAAAGAGGAATTGCAGTATTTTTGGGAACCTACTTGAGAATTCAGTTTACCAGGCAGGTTCTGCTTGCACCTGGTCCTCTGTGTGGATGGATAACTGCTCCCTTTGAGACATTCCTGACCCCCTTTGATGGCCTGGGATGACTCACTTGTCACGCTAACATCGTTCTGCTTTTGTTTTGCAATGTTTGGGTATTTTTTGATTAAGAAATACTGCCTGTTTGCCTTGGCAATGGTGTTCATTGGATTGATGTGGCATTTTTTAGATAGAGTGTTTATTCATTCTCTTGGATTCTTTCTCAGGGGTGGGGTGGGATGATCCAAACCTTTCCAACATGCTAGTGATCCAGGCAGCTTGTAAAAGGCTTGAGCCAGGGGCTCTTGTGATGGAAACCACCAGTTTCCTCCAACTCCAAAGGCCAGGCTCTGAGGGTAAGACAACCAAGCTTAATTAGTTCCCACTTGGGTGAGAAACCTGGACCCCAGAAGGAGATGGCAGCAGCACAAGCAGGGAAGCAAGGGCCCCACTGCCTTGAGACAAGCATGGGTGCACCACTCAGTCCAGCTGATTGACAGGTTCAAATGCCCCTGGTAGATCTGGCTACTGGCATCTTAAACCACCTTTTCCTCTTTGTTCTTGGCCCTTAGATTTGCTGTTCTTCTGTCTTTCCATATTGTCTATTTGGACTTCTTTGTTCTTCCTTGACCCAGCAAGGCAAGGGTGACCATGAGTTACTGCTCAGCAGGTCCCTCGCAGCCAGTGATGGGTTGCCACAAGCTTTTCTCTCTCTTAATGTCATGCTCCTCTGCCAGGACTTTCAAAACTTTTATACTGGATGTTTTCTTGGATTGAAACCCACATGTGCTTCATCTCAAAGTCTCCATGTTGCAACACCAGCATGCCCAGAGTGCACCATCCATTCACATTCCTTCCTTTGATGAGGTGGACCAGGGATGAGATGTGTTCTCAGTGCTGTAAGAAGCATATTTCGCACACTCTTACATAAGATTGCAGGAATGCAGAGCTCCTCAGGTCCTACAGCCAGGAGGCTTTGGTGAGCAAGGCCTTCTGCTGACTCTGGGTTTGGGGAAGTGTTAGTGCTGCCAGGATTTCCTCACTCCTGCACGCATCCTTGTTGTGCCTGCGGAGCAGACACAATTTGCATTGCTAAACACCCCCTCCAAAGATCAGCTGGTTTTGTTTGGGAGTAGCTCTCCAGTAAGGCACATCCCTTATCTCTTTTGTTTTCTTACTGGAGCACCTCACACTTGTGATTCTTTGGTCTCTCCGAGCATAAGATTTGTTGTAGGGTACTGAGACTGGTGGGTGCAGGACTGACAAGCTCTTCTAGCCCATCAGGCCTTTGCACCTAGACCCAGCTGCCCCCAGAACCCCAGCTTTTGGGGGGCCTGGATGTGCTGTGGGTCAGAATGTTGACACACACCACCTGTTACTGACCACCTCTCTCCTTCTGCTTTCAGAGCTGGCATATGACCTGGATATGGATGACATCTCTGCAAATAAGCAGCTTCTGAACCAGCAAAGCAAAGATGGTGCTGCAGTCCCCAGCAGCAACCCTGGGAGTGCTGCCACCCACCCCAGTCCTGCTGCTGCCATCGCCCTGCTCCTCCTGCTGCTGCTGGGCCACCAGCCATGAGCGCTGCTGGTGGCATCACTCCGTGTCTCTCCAAGCCTTTTTTTAATGATGGGGATATTTGGAACCTCTATATGGAAATATAGAGGTTCCAACCTCTATATGGAAATATATGCACATTTCCAAAAACAGGACAAATGACCTGAGTCAGTTTTTCAAGACTCTTCACAGAAAAAAACCTAAATTCGAAAAGTGTTGGTTCATGGTAAACTAGTAAATATCTAACAGTGCTTCTTAATCATAATCCTGTTTAATATAAACAGGTTCATATTAAATTGTGTTCCTCACAGTTTTTGAACACTGAGGTCTCCTTTGCTGTTAAGGTGAAGACCATATTTCATTCTGAGTTGTTTGAACATGCATGGGGTACAGAACACCTATGGTTTATGAAATAATCTCAGCAAATATCATACCCCTGATCCTAGCTGACTTAATACGGATTTTTTCTGTAGTTTGAGCAGTTTTTGTACTTACTCCGAATTCAAGTCTCACCCCTGGGAATTGGGTCAGGACATAACAGAGAGCATGTAAAGACAGGGGAGAGAGAAGATCATTCAGGAGGAAAGATGCTGTGGAAGAGAACCTGTCATGCACTGGGATTGTGGTGGAGATGTGCTCCCCTGGGCACAAAGCCCACTTGCATCAGGGCAAGTTGCAGGTGATTTTGCTGCTCACCTCCCAGCCAGGTCCTGAAGCCCTTCAGTGCAGGTGGTTGATCACCACCAGCATCCTTGTGGCACATGCAACAACCTGGTTTCATTCTTCAGAAGTGAAACGCCTCCTTTCCCACGGGAAACCTGCAAACACAGCTCCAGCCAAAGGACAGACGGCAGGGATGTACATGCTGTGCTTTGCAGGGTGAACAATGGCTGTCCAACGTGTTGTGCTATGAAAGGGGAAAAGAAAAGGATTTACAGGAGCCTGAGGCAGATGAGACTCTTACTCATGTGTTTCTTTGCATGTTCCTTACGTAAGCTATCACTAAAATAAAGATTGGTTGCTCTATAAGTGGTGTCCCGGAAGTAGCCTCCCATGTGTGTGAGACAATACCCTGTGTTCTACTGGAATGGGAAGCCTGGGAACACCAACTGTGCCCAGCTCAGGGACATCAGAGAAAGACTTGGCTTAGTCTGATTAAATGAATGGGCTGGGTTTGGCTTGGTTTCTGGTCAGTTCTGTGTAAGAACTGCCTTTACTAGAGTGTTTATATCTGCAGTATCTTAAGCTGCAGCATGTGCACATATGTGTGCATACACCCCCTCACACACACACGTGCATGGTTCAAATATTTGTGTGCATCAGGCCTCTTTTACAGCAGCTTTATGTTTAGGAGAAAGTAGATAATTCCAAACCATGCAGTCAGATAGTTTGGAGAGAGGAAACTTTACCCAGTCTGAGTGGTGGGGCTGACCTGTCTGACTCTGATTTGAAGCCTTGGAATTGTGTGAAGTGCTTTGGGTTTGTGGCAGAAGGAGAGATGATTGTTCCCCTCTGCATGGACTCCCAGTTCCCCGCTCCTGATGCAAAGGAGCAGATCTGGGCTATAGGTCATGGGTCATGCCCATGGCATGACCTGATGGGTAATTGTTAGAGACCTGTCCTCTGGGTTTCAGAATCCTCATGTCCCATCCACACCAGGGTGCTGGGCGTGTTTGGGCAATGCTGGTGACATGTGGTATTCCTGTAAGGGCTGTTTTTTTGCATCCATCACTGTAGTGCAGTTTTGTATTTTGCATGTTTTTTATTTTATATTTTACATGTTCATAAACCACAAACTGCAATCCTCTCTGTCTCTTGGGACTGTGCTTTGCCCCTGGGTCAGAGGGGTCCTGGTGCATGGGGCAGTGCAAAGGAGAGCTAATGGTGGTGCTGGCAGAGGCATTTCTTTATCTTCCTGCTGCTCAGCTCTTGTTCTGGTCCAGCTCTTCACATCATCCCAGCTCTCTGTGCTGCAGCTGGCTGAGCCCATGAGCCTCTGCTCCACCAAAGGGAATATTTTATTAGCGCCACTTGAATTTGAATTGCTTCTTCCCTTCTGATCATTTTCCTTTCATCCCCCGGGAGCGCTGGGGGTGGAAGTGGGCTGCTGAGTTTGTTCAGAGATGATGTTCTGCCTCTGCCTCACCAGGTATCACTGGTACCAGTGCAGGGACATCATCTCCTCTAATATGTCAGAAATGTTCTGTGTACTGCTGCTTCCTTAAATAAGCAGCAGGACGGGGGGGTGGCAGCAGTTTTTCAGTACAAGTCTGGTGTGTTTTTTCTCTGAGGAGCTGGTTGTGCCTTGCTGTGTCACACAAAACCTGATGGGTTCTCCCACTTGCATCACCACAGTGCCATGCTGATGCTTCTCAGCAGAAGACCCCTCCAAGGCATGCTGAGCTTGCTTTCCCTTTGCTGTTTAGCAAAGCTATGCTTGCTGGAGACTTTGTTATGATCAGAGATCACAAAAAAACAGCCTTTGAGCCCACTACCTGCCAAGTTTCTAAAATAACAGATTATAACTTGAAAAAACAGCTGTTGAATTTTCCGCTGTACTGGGTTTGTGCACGTTTTAACTGGGAGTTTGCAAGAAAGCCCTGGCCACTGAGGAATGGAGCTCATGTTCAGTTTTGGGTGCCTCGTGGGCTTGGGACCTTGTGCTGGCTCCAGATAAAGGCCTAGCAACCTTGGGAGTGTTTCCCATCTCAGGTGGTTGAGCCCTCACTCCTGCCAGTTAACCTGAATGCTTCCTGGCCAGTTCTGCAGCACCTTTAAGCTCCACTGGCAGCAGTGGGGTGGCAGGAGCCTGCTGGCCCTGTGCACATCCCACATGTGGGCAAGACTGAGCAGCATCACCCCTCGTGTATTCTGCAAAACAAAAAACTGCATTAAAGGTACAACTGCATTCCCTGGAGGGGTTTGCAAGCAGCCTTAAAAAGGTGACAAAGCCGACACCTTTCCCTGTGTCTGAGGGTGGTGATGAGATGCAAACACGTGCTTAGCATGTGTAATGTGTTTCTGCACTAACCACCCATCAAATTATAATTTAAAACCAAAATATTTTTGTTGGATGGGAAGTTCCAGTTCATTAATCAATTGACTAATAGTTTAGTGCCGGAATGGTAAAATCTAACACACTGAACAGCTGCTAGAAACAGCTGGTGCTTACAGCTCATGCTGTTTGGGGAAGTGAAATCTACAGTGTCTCAGTTTCATTTTTCAGGGAGATTTTCAGAATTCCTCATTCATCTCCATGAGCAAAGCCCTCAAGTCCTCTGGAGTATGGGCCTAGCATGGATCCAGGGCTGGATTCACTGGGGCTTCCAATTGAAACAAAATGCCCCTTGCATGGAGGAGGCAGAGAGCACCATCAGTGAAACCTGGCAGCTGGACATGGGTGTGTTCCTGCGGGTCTGCAGAGGGGGGACACATGGAACCCTGTGCTGTCAGGTATTTTGATTTCCTTTTCAGTCCATGCATGCTGAGCTATGGGCACAGCAAGGAAGATGCCACCAACCAAAAGGGCATTTTCCAGCTGCTCCCTGGCCTTGGAGGGTGCTCAGTTGGTGCTCAGCTCTGGGTCCTGGTGGGGTGGCACGCTGGGGACTGCTGTGCTGGGAGGGAGGAGGTGGCTGTCTTGCACTGCCTCCTGCTCTGCTTTGTTGGCAGCTGCTGGTCCATGGTGAGATGGGTTGGAGGAGTTGGTGGCACCAAGGAAACAGGGAGACAAGCAGGCTGCAGCAGGGACCACATATGGGATGTTGCATCAGTTTCTAAAGTAAAATATATGAAACCACACAAACACTAAAAATGCTTCAAACAGCCAGGTGTGCTGCTGTGACGCCTCCTCCCCATGTTGGAGCACACAGCTTAGTGGTGGGACTGGCCAAACCCACCATTCAAGCCCTGCTCTGCAGGCTCTCCATCTCACCCTAAGCTAAAGCAGCCCAGAAATATCCTTTGATTCCCAAACACTTGGGTGCCTTGGTGGGAATTTCCTTGACCTTTCCAGCAGCACTGCAGCTTAATGATTTACAAGTGCTGCTAAAACTTTACCAGGTCACACACCACACCCCCTAGAAGCAGGTGTCCATTCCCAGAAACCCAGAGATTTTGTAGTTTGAGTTCCACAGCTGGGGATGACTCAGCTGGGAACCCACAAAATCACAAACACTCCTAGCATGTTATTTGTTCTCTTAGCAAGGAGTTAGGTATGGAGGTACTAGGAGAATGAAATCTGCAGCCAGAAGGGAATGGGGTAAAACTATGACATTGGAGGATCCTCACTGGTCCTTAGTGTGGAAATTTACATTTTATCTTTGGGATATGGTGAAGGTCCCTATATGAAGAGACAGGGTGGATTTTGCTTAGCCCCAGCCTGTGGCTTGCTCATGGGAGACCTCCCTAAGAAGTAAAAGGTGGGGGAAAAAAGCAACCCACACCCACAAACAACCCCCTAAATAGGCTTGTCACCATGTTAGTAAGGGCATTCCCTGGAGATGAAGTAACTGACATTTTGGCATAGGAAGATGAAGCACTGTGGCATGTTTATACAATCAGCAAATTTACTGCCTTCAAAAAAATCCCACAAAAGCAGTGGGTATTAATCAAATATCATTTATTTTGTCAAACATTGTATCCTTTTGAAAATAAACATCTTGGTGTTGTTTTGCTGAGAGCATGCTAGGATCTGAAGTACACGGCTGTGCCTTGGGGCTGCAAAGTGACATATCCCACAGTCCTTCCTGACAGATAATGCCATTCCCTGCAAAGTTGTCCTGTCCAGCTCCTGGTGAGGCTCCCTGTGAACCATGTGCCAGCACTGCAGCCCAAAAGGTTTGGAGACGGGAAAAATATTCTTGCAGGAGTAGGATTTTTCCTCCTGGGTGCCGTGTGGTGGGGCAGGAGCTGGCGTTGGTATCCGAGAGCAATTTGTGGGGAAGGAAGGGCCCCATTAGAGATTATCCAGCATTATTTCAGATGCTCCTTCATGGCCACAGGGAAAAGGAAGACTTCTCCCAAGTGATCCAGCACATTACCCGTGTTGAAAACCGGATTTTTCATAGCAGAAGTACAGATTTAGCCTCAACCTCCCAGTTCGCTTGTTGTCTTCTCCCTTGCAGGAGCCCAGCAGAGACCTCAGCAACCTCTTGCAACTAGTCAACACAATTGGGGATCTCTGCCATTTGTTTTTGTTTGCTTTCACTGTCTTCTCTGCTATTATTATCACTGCTGGAACCAAGCAGCACAACCACCCTTGGATCCAGCTCTCTGCAGGCAAATCACTAGAAAGAAGTAGAAAGCCTGCCTGTAGCAGCCTGTATCCCTTCAGTGTCATATTATATTACCATCCACCATGTTAGCAAATAGGAAAATAAACATGGGCTGGATAGCAAAGCGAGAGGCTGTTTAATTACAGATGTGAAGAAGAATGACGTCTGTGTACGTTCCACCCAGAAGTGGATTAAAGTGGTGACCTTTCCTGTGGTGTGAAATGGGTTTGTTGCGGAGCACAGGCATCTCGTGTCACTTCAAGATCTGCCAGACATATTGTTTCCCCTGTTGTTTATGGTTAACATTGGATCATGTCTCTTGAATCTGAATCTCAGCAGCTGACAGAGTTTTCTGAGAACTTGTCATCTGGACTCCATCTAGCAAAATTCCTGGTATTGGGTGTATTTGTTCCCATTTGATGGAAAAACAAAGTTTTATGGAAAAAAAAAAAAAAACAACGGTGGCATTAGTGACTCATTATGTTGAGCTGAAACTTGTGGAACAATACAGGATTTGGCCCAGGGTGCCAGACCCATGGTATAAGTTACTGCTATTGCCTGTCACCATGTGTGGGATTAATATCCCCAGATGTGGTAACCAGCATGGACACTTTGCCATGGCAGTGCCACACAGGCATCAGGGATGGCTTTGCTGTGCTCAGCCTCCCGTAACCACATCAGAGGAGGAGAATACTATTTCCAGCCCACCAAAGTACCAGTATCTTGCTTTCTTGAATCATTCTGGAAGGGCCCTTGCTCCAGATTCTTGTCTGTTCTGCTCATGACAAGAATGACAGAACAGAAGGGCTAGGGGATTTCTTCCACTGGTGTCATCAGCCTTGGTGGTGTGAAACACCCTGCAAAGGATCTGTTCATCACCTTGCTGATACTGCAAGCCCAGGCTGGGCACTGCCACCTGAGTGGCCATGGAAGCCCTTGCAAGTGCTTCCTGCAAATGCTGGGGGCTCAGAGGGCCAGGCCAGGCAGTGTGGGGCAGGGAGATGCTGTCTTATGGAGGTGTAAAGGCACTAATTGGCCTGGTTAATTGCAAAGAGGGTCAGATCAGGCCTGTGGGGTGACACTGGTTTGTTAATGAAGGACTGATGGCAGTAAAGGGGGCTGCTCTGTGCCTGTGACCAGCAGCTCTTTCCTTAAGTGCTACCTCTTCCCAAGGTACAGCTCTGAAAGGATCTGGGGCACTGCTGCCCTGAGCTCCCACCAGCCAGCCTGACTGAGTCTGGGGAACAGGAGGTGTTTTGCTCTAAGCTGGATGCATTTCAGTGGCCAAGGCTGGGGTACAGGGCAGCCCTGTCTCCTTTCCTCAAGGCACTGGGGTGAGGGACAATAGCAGCAGTGTGGGCTCAGGTTCTTGCCCTTTCACTACCTTGAGATGCTCCCACAGAGAACAAGGGACACCGAGGCCTGGGCTAGGAAAGGGTGACCCACTTCTCAAGCCATGGCTGAGTAATGCCTTTCTGAGGATCACAATGCAGAGGAAATACGTGACACCAGGCTCTGCTCTGGCATATGAGGATGGTGCTGGAGGCTTGACCAGTCCAGAGGCTCATAACACAAAGCTACTTGGGAGGGAGAAATTTCATCAATGTAACAGGGATTTCCTTAAAGCTGGAGGTACCCAGCAGAAAGATCAAACAGGGAAATGAGCCTGGCTGCACAGGGTGGCTGTGTCACTCAGCTTGGAGACAAATGTTTAGCAGCACCATATCTGCTGGTGAAAGAATAACTAGAGACATGGGTCTTGCACCTTTTAAACACTCCAAGTCTGCAAATGTGGAGATGGGATTTGCATGCTGCTTTATTTAGTATTGTAAAAGCTGTGCCACGTTTATGGAAACCACCCTGCAGACACCAAATGTGCGACCGCAAAAACCCAGTTCTTAAAAAAATGTTAAAAAGAGCAGAAAAGTGGAGAAAAACTCTCGTCATCAGAGTCCCAGCTCCAGTTCTGTGGCAATGCTCAAGAGGAAGCTGTTGCTTCCCCTCACGCTGTTGCTGCGTCACAAGGCTGAAGGGTTTCACCACTAAAAATTTATGTCTTTTCCAGGGACAAAGAAGCCCACTGAAGCTGGGGACTAACTCACCCTCCTGTGGGGCCACTGCTTCAGGGGTGCAGGTGACAGGCACAGAGGGGAGATGGCAGTGGGTGTTGCAGGTGGCATGAGCCGAAATCCCCAGTTATGGGGGGCTAAAGGATGAGGGAGAGGCAGGAGCACTGGAAGGTCTCAGCACAGAGAGCAGATAGGATGTGAGCACTGAGGGAAGGAGGGGACACCCAACTGCTCTTTGTGTGGCTGTTGGACTGTCTTGGTGTCACCTCCCTCTGCAGAGACCTCCACAACAGTCACTCACTCCTAGGGGCAAAGAGCTCTTGTATGTGAAGGCATGATAATGGTAACTGTAATGATAATAACAATAATAATAACAACAATCACTGCTCCGTAGCTCAGTGTAGCACACTCACTCAAACCTCTGTGCATTTTACATGTTTCTTGCCACATTTCTATATCATTTTGAGCATGATATAGACAGATCATTTAATTATTTTTAAGGAGACTGATTGATCCCATTGCCTGATGGGCTGCCAGACTCCATCCCTGGTGACTGTCTGGCAGAAGCTCCTGGTCATTGTGGTCTTGACCTGCTAATCCAATCTCTAAAGGAGTAACTCAAGAGCTTGATGTTCCTGTCTGCTGACTGTGGGATAAGTGGATTCCCCTTTTACCACCTCTTTTACACAGCCTGACATAGCATTTTGGTTAAAGTTCTGCTCTTGGTCTTGTTCCTGACAGCATGGGATCGGTGTATGGATGGTTTGCAGGGCTGTCAGGAGTGCCTGGATGGGCTCTGGGCTGCTGGAGAGGGACTTGCCCCTGGCTTGTTCCTGTTATCACTGTAGAATCCAAGGGAAGAGCTGGCTGCATGAGCAGGGGCAGCTGTGGCTCAGGCAATGAAATCCCTGCTACCAGAGGTGCAAAGGAAGGGCAGAGCCAGCCATGGCCAGAGTGCTTTTCAGAGGGAGTCTGGAGCATGCAGGAGGGAATGCTCTGCATGTCAGTCCAGCCAAACCTGCTATGCGTCTTTTTAGGGGTCTCCACCAATGCTACCTGTCCCTAGGTAGTGTTTGGCCAAGGGATTTGTGCAGTTTGTGGTGCTCCATTCCAAAACAATCATGGTTAGACAATGTGTTAAAACATAATTTGCTCAGCGTTTCTGAGTGTGATGAACTCTGAGGTGATCACAAAGTGGGAAGGTGCTGATGCTTCACCTCCTGTCAGGTTCCAATGCTCTTTTTCCCCTCAGCTGCCTCTTTTCCATGGGGACCTGGGCCGGTATATACCAATGGTGATGTCCAGGTTAATTAAACCCTTTGTTTTTATATTTTTTCCACTTGAAAGTGTCCCTCTGAGAGAGGCCAGATGCTCCTGCACTGCACAACATCCCCTATCCCAGCACTCCTATCACAGGAGCACACCTTTCTGCACAATTCACCTCTGGCAAGACACAGACTGAGGCTGCACCATGTCCCAGCAAAGGAGCAGGAGCCCATTCTGCACCAGGTCCTGCAGTTGAGTTGTGACTTAGGTGACTTAGGAGCATGTCTGTGTCTCTGAGACATGTGTGCCAGCTAACAGGCTCTGGGAAAAATATACCCATAGGAGCTGGTGTCTTTGTAAATGTCACAGTATTGTTATCCTAGCAGTGTCAGAGCTGCTGAATAAGCCAGGCCTGTCTTAGAAACTGAATTAAATTTTAAAGAATTTTTGAATTAAGAAATAATTAATTTGGATTTCCATTCCTGCCATCTGTGTTTTTGCACGATTTGGGTGTGAGTTTTCAGTTTTCCCACTGCAGCTGTGGGACTTGGGAAGAAAAGCACAACTTCTTTAAAGAGCTGAGACAACAACTTCAAGGGCACTTACATTAAGTATTGTGAAACCTAAATTGCAGGATCTCAGCATTGCTTACAGTTACTTTCAGGCAGAAAGACCCATGGCACAGGAGAAGAGCAGGCACACAGCTACCTGATGCTTTGCTTTCTCAACCGAAACAGAGATGTGACTCACAAAGAAATTTTCCACAGGGAACATTTTTTTGCCCATTAACAGCAAAAACAGCTGAGTGGGTTTTCTTCCCCTCTTGTACAAGAATCTACGGTATCTGCACAGGATCCACAAGAGCTGGTTGTTTTGTCGGGGGAACAGGGAGGCGAGGGTGCTGCAATGACAAGAGATGGTGATTTTGCACAGAGGAAGTTTTGGAAGCGAGGCCTGAGCATGGCACAGAGGGGTCATCCCTGGAGCTGCTCTTTCAGACCAAGATGGAGCCAAGAAAGTGCAAACTGTGGACATAACAGCCAGCGGGATGCCAGGTCCTCCAGTAAAGGGCTCTGCAGAGGGTGTTTTGCAGAGCCTTCACCACCTCCAAGACACCTTTTTCCAGAGGAAGGATATGTGGGGCTGTGCCCAGCCCTGCACTGGTTATCCTGGGAGGTTCTCAGCCTGTGCACATGGGGATGCTGAGCATTGCTCCCACATAGGCTGTGGGAAGTCGAATAAGGTATCAAGAAAAGTCCTTTCTTCTTTTTACTTTTTTTGCTTTGTCTCTCTGTTAATTCTTCACCCATCCTGCCCTGGATGTGTCTGAAGGCCATGGGTGCTCCCAGCTTGCCTGGTGGATTTCCAGGGGAAGGCACAGGATGGGCAGCCTTGCCACACATCAAAGGGACAGTGGTGCTCCCGCCGTCCCCATCCCATGCGGGGCACGCTCCGGCCCCGTGGCGCAGGACCACCCACACCGCCCCGCACATCAATCAGCCCTGGCTGAATCTCGCCACTGGCCACCTCGCTGACCCCACTATCTCCCTCCTGTTCCCCTGGGATTCAAGTGCAAATGCCCTGGGCCGTGGGCTGTACAGCCCCTAGCACCGGCCTCAGCCCTCGCTGTCTGCCCGGGCTGATGCGGGATCTCCCTCCAGCTGCGAGACCACCGTGTCCTGGCTGATTTACAGCAGGAAGCTTCGACCTGCAGGGTAACCAGTGGCTGGGGGGGAGGTTCCCATCTTTTTGTTCTTTCTTCCCTCCTGATCAGCTTTTGCAATAAAATGACTTTCATTTTTTTTTCTCCTCCTTTCTCTCCAGTCTATGCCCAAACCGCAATATCGGTTAAAAATATCATCTGTGAGAGGAAAAGGCAAATAAATGAGTGCATCAAAGCCAGCAGCCTGGGGCTGTTGGGTTGGGAGAAGAAATAAGGCTAGGCCTTGGGCCCATTATCTTGCTGATATCTAATGCCACCACTTCAGTGTGAGAGTGGAGCCTTTTTTTTCCTCAGCTGAGCGTACTGGCCCTGGTGTTTGGGAGCACAAAGGCCGCCATCCACCCCAGCTCTCAAGACAAGCCGTTGACATGTTGCTCTCAGATTTCATTCCTGAAAATCTGGTACTGTACGCTGAACAAATAACATGATCTTTTTTCTTCATCTGTAAAGGATAAAAACAATTGCTGGCACTTTGAGCCGATAAGTCTTTCTTTTCCTCCCTCCTCCCTCCCACTTTCCTTGCAAGCCCCGACTCACTATCTGCAAGCCACAACTTGCATATTTTAATTTGAAAACTTTAAACCATGGGGAGTGAGGGGCAAGAATGGAGGAGAATGAAAAAAAGTTTTTTAAAGAAAAAAAAGATTTCAAGCAGCAATGATACAACCATGAATGTCCGGCAGCCTGTGTGCTGCCCCAGCCCTGCTGGACAAGAAGAATGGAGTTGAAGGCAAGGGATGTACATCCCTGTTGTGGTATGGATGGTGCTTAATCCATTTAGGGGCTGGGATGGTGAGGAGGGTTGAACCCTCTGGGACCCACATTGTACCCACTGGTGCGCATTGGGCCTGGGAGGGGGACAGGAGCTGTGACCACTTTGGTCCAAGGAAAGTCTGGTGTGTCCTCTCAAGCAGGAGGACTGAGCCAACACTCATCCTGCATCCCAGTCTCCCGGCTTGCTTCTTCATGGGTTTTGCTTCCAGCAGTGCATTGTTGGGAAGAGGAGACACATCAGCCTGTCCAGCCAGGTGATCCGGATGGTGAGCAGTGTGTGCTGCCAAGTACCTTCTGCCTGCAGCAGTGGGTGTTTTAAGCAGGTTTTGTTTACTTCCACCTGTGTAGCACACCATTTTCCACTCCTTGTTTATAAATTCTTTTGAAATGGCCTATAAACAGAAGTAAAAGAGTGCCAGAGGGTAAAAAAAATTTTTTTTTTTTTTTAATATATAATTCTTTTATTGATACTGAAACCTGGTACAGAACAGGACTGGGCCATGTCCCACTCAGAGCAAGTGCTCCCTCTGCTCTCCTTTGACCTGTTTTACTTTCTGCATCACAGGTGATATTTAAGGGGTTGGCCACTTCTGCTGCCCTCTGCTAACAAAAACCTCAAAAGGCAGTGACGTGCATCCCTGCTTGAACAAGGCAGATGTCTGCAAACCAAACACTTGCTGGAGTGGTGCCCAGGTGGAAGTGTTTTGAGGGGAATGAAAGGTCCCAGATGAAGTGCTGGTTGCTGTAATTAAAACCTCTGGAGCTCCCCCTGGTAAGCTCACACTGATCTTCCCAAGTTCTCAAAAAACCAACTCTGACCTCTCTCCTGATCATCACAGTGCAACTCCATCCCTGGACAAGCACAGCATGGCCTGGAGCACGGAAACCAGTGCTGCTGGTGGAAACCAGCTGCCTGCCCACAGGTAAAAACTGCCATGAGTGGTGATGCCCAGCATCAGAGGGGGTTGGGATGGCTTTTCTGACAACTGTGGGGCAACAGGCTCCCTCTTCTCCTGGCTCTGCTCCAGAGTTTTAGCTGGCACAAGGCAGTTCAGGTGATATGTAGCTATTACTCATTTTTAAGTAGTGTCAACTGTCTGGGTTATCTGCTGCTCTGAACATGCCTCTCCCTCTCTCTCTCTCCTTTCCATGTTGGAGAGTATTTCCTGCTGCTTGGGGTAGTGCTTGGGGTTGTTCCCTCTGCCCCAGGTCTGCAGGGGCTGAGGCCCAGAGATGGTGGGGTCACCAACAGCAGCAGGGGCCATCTCCAGCCATGCTGTGCTGTGCCAGCCACGTGTGCCAAGAGCTTTGGGCTCTGCCAATAGCAGGGTATGTTTTCTCCATGTACAGGAGATAGGAAGAAAAAGATAGCCAGCTTGAATTGTGGCCAGGGAGGTTTAGGTTAGCCATTAAGAAATGCTTTTGTGCAACAAAATACTGAGTCAGTAGCTGGGACAGACTGCACAGCCTTGATTGATGAGGGATTTTGAGAACAGACAGGGAGAGGACAGCTTGAGGTTGGTTTTTCTAGACCAGGGAGGAAGGATCAGGTGTCTGATGCTTTTTCCAGTCCTAATCTCTGCAGCTCCTGAATTTTGTGACCCGTCCAGATGGGTGAAGAACTTATCTGTGGACCAGGAGGTTGCACATTCTGGAGTGTGTGAGCTGGCCATGCCATTGCTCACGGCACCCATAAACCTCACTCTGCCCCAGCTCTGCCAGTGCCCACCCCGTCCCAGGCTGGCACCAGTATTGAATCAATTCTTAGGAATGGAATAAAAGCAAAATGATCAGCCCAGGCAGCGATACCTGCTGTAAATACAGCTCAGAATGTCCAAAGAGGGGCAGAGAAGTGGATTGCTGCTGGAAAGACGTGAAAACACAAGAATAAGTTAGGGGCTTGTTTCCTCTGTCATCCTTGAATTATGTTACCCATCTTCTTCTCTGCCCTGCAATCACTGGTCCCTCTCAATCCCCCTGCCTCAAGCAATCCCCATTCCAGCCCCATGAAGATTATGGCCACATAATTCATGGCCACAGGAAGATTATGTGAGTGTGGATGGAGAATTGAATGTCATGGCTGTCATCACACTGAGAAAGGCCTGGGTAAGGCAGACACAGGGTCCCATCTTGCCTCTCACCCCTCCTCAGTGGCAGCCAGTTGTAAGGTCACCTGGGGCAGGGAGGCTGGGGACATGTCCCCAGGAATGATGTGCTGTGGAAGACATGCAGGTCAGTCAGCATGGATCAGGGATGTCAGCCCAGCTGTCAGCATCGATCTGTGTGATGCCACTGGGGAGATGCAGCTTGGGGACCCTCTTTGCACCCCCAGATGGGGGACTGAGGAGGAGAGGAATCCATGGCCAGCTCTGGAGCAATGGTGACTGACGTTCACTTGCCAGGAATCTGTTGGGGAATATTTTTATCCTCTGGGTGTGAGTGTGCTACACGTCAGGGCCATCTGCCACACAGTCACTTTTGGGAGAGCTAGGAAGTGCAGGCATGGAAATCTGTGAAAGTGAGTGCATTCCCGTGCCCTTCAAAGCTGTGCGTCCCCAGGCCTCCTCCCTGCGGTGCCTGGGGACAAGACCGGGATGATTTCTTGTCCTTCTGGGGAAAGAGACAAACTCTTGTGTTCCCTAAAATGGAGATGGTCCTCAGTTCTGCAGAGCAAGCCAAGTGCACTGTGAGCTGTTTCAGACATGAGAAGCTGAGTGACACTCTGGCAGCAGCCTCACTGCACAGCCAGCCTGACCCCCTGCCCTTTCAGCATCTTTCCATCTTTCCTCGGTGTGCACAGCCCATCTACAGAAGGCAACAAGGAGCTAACCCACCCCTTGCCCCAGAGTAGAGCAGTTACTGCAGGAGGTTTCAGTTCTTCTGTATAGGGTGAAGTAGCCCTTAGGTAAAAATAAGCGATAAAAATAAATAGAGGCATCAGCCTGTGCCAAAACACTGGATCTGTTTGCCCTAAAATATCAGGCTGTTGACATTCAAAAACCAGATTCAGACCATCATTTTGCAACTAGCAGGGTCCTCCATCCTCATTACAGATGCCCTGGATCAAACACCCCTGAATTTGTGGTATCTGGGGTTTTATCAAAGGAGATTCCAGCCTGGCTGCTCTGCCACAGAAACTCGCCTGGTTCGGGTTTACAATGAGCCATCTCCTGCTGATCAGCTGGAGCTGGGAAGACGTGTTTGTCCAGTTCCCTTTCAACACTTTCTAACCTCCTTGTGGCCCAGACTTTCCTACCAGAGTGAAGGATTTAATCATCCTTAATGACAGCCAGGCCAAGGATAGCATTCAGCCAGGTTTTCCTAAACAGCTACATCTGAAATCTTTATCCAAATACAACCCCCCAGCAAATTCTCTGACAAATGACTGGAAACACTACAGGGTTGTGGCAAACCTATGGCCAGAACAAGAATTAAATCAGACCAAAAGCTTGAGCCCTCATATTAATCCAAAGGGATTTTCAGATGCAATTGGTGCTGCACCTGGACTTGGTGTTCCTCTCTGCTGCCAAGATTGGCCAGTGTTAGAGAACTGCTCCACTCTGGCCAACTTGAAGTTAGAATTGATCCTGGGAATCCTGTGCAGTTGGCAATTATTTGTATCAAATTTTGTACATTGCTGATGTGGACTCAGTTGATACCAATAAGATTTATCATCATTTAACCACACTCCCGTGGAGGGTCTGTGCTGATTCCTTTAGAGTGGTTTCAAAGTGGTTTTAATTAAACCAAAATATCTTTGCTGTGTGGATGAAGGCTTGGGCAGGAGCAGTGTGGCTGGAGGTCTGAGGACAGGAGAGGCAGCACACGGTAGGAAGGTGAAAAGAAACTGTGGAGAAACATGTCTTCTCTGGCTTCTCCTTCCCTGCCTTTCCTTCTCTCTGAAAAGCTGGCAGGGCTGCAACTTTTTGACTGAATGAGGTGACGGAAATTTGAAATGCCAAGTGGTGCAGGGTCCATGGCATACACTGGAAGAGGCTCCGTGCAGACACAATGTGGGTGATGTCACCTGTGTGACAGTGATTGTCACCAGTGATGGCTGTGCCAGCAGGTCCTCACTACAGCTGGCTCTGCCCAGCCCGGGGTGCCTGCACTAGGAACAGGGACACGTTGGAATCCTTCCAAATAAAAGAGGAGACTCACAGCTGAATGTGAGCAGGCAGAGACAAACAGCTTTGAAAGTTTTGCAGGAGGCACTCTGCCAGGTAGGGGAGATGGGGACATGAGCCCCAGGATCGAGGAGCATCCTGTGTCACCACAGCCAGCCTTGAGATAGGGCTGGAAAAGAAACACAGAGTCTGGCGACAGAAATACTAATGGGGAGAAAGGAGTTTTCAGTCTTTTTTAAACTAAACCACCAGGTTTTTCCTCTGCTTTTCTCCATCTTTTTCTCCTGGGAAAGGGAAATTGCCCAAGCAGTTTGGGGTGAGGGGGCTGGGGAGGGTCTGCCAGATGTGCAAAAATGCAAAAATGCTGGAGAAAGCAAAAAAAAAATCAGAGAAAAAGTTCTCTTTTGAGAGAGGCTACTTTTCTATTCCTTAAAAAAGAAAAAAAAAAGAAAAAGAAAAAGAGTTTTTCATGAAAATTTTCAGGCAGTTCCATTGTTTTGCTTCAGCCTTTGATTTAACTACTTGAGCAAGTATTTGACAAAACCCTCCATGTTTTTCAGGAGGTTTCTTAAATCCCACCGAGGTATGGGATTATGAGAAACAACAAATGGCAAGCTGTCTCTAACCCCACAGACTTTCTCACTCTCGTTTTCTCTCTCACTTTGGAATAAAAAATGCAGTGCTCCCTGCTGAGTTCTCTTTAAAATTCACATTGTCTCTTCAAATAAAGGCTGGGAGGGTGAGGTAGTGCTTTGAAAACCAGAACTCAGTCATACATTGCAGGGCCAGATCCTAGAGGATTATTCTCTCTCAGGACACTTTATAACTTCATGAGAACTTCTGGTCTGGCTTGTCTCACCAGCTTAGTGTGAGTGGCCCCAGCGGATGGCAGGATGACTGAGATTGCTTTCCATCAGGAAGACTGATGGAGACTTTTTAAACCATGATAAAGCAAATTCCATTTTTTTTTTCCTGCCCTGTGGATGGTGTGGCCATTTTCTGTGCAGCAAGGGGATGCTCCCTGCATCCAGGCAGATGCTGCTGCAGCACGAGCTTCTCCATTGTGGCTGGCGCAGGCCAGCCACAATGGAGAAGCTCGTTTTCCCCTGCTTTTGGTGTGATTCGTGACTGCAGCAGCCTGTGCTGCCCCAAGGCTGTGGTGAGCTGCCAGTGTTGCCGCTGGAAATCTCAGAGCTGGATGAGCATCTTGTTCCTAGGAGAAGTGCCTGGCAGGACAGCATGGCTGTGCTTTGCTCTCACAGGGGAAATAAATAGTGGAGTTTTTCCTCCTGACCCACCTGGACTTTTGGTAGCAAAAGCTTGGGAGCAAGGTGGGGAAGCTGGCAATTTCCTTTGCTGCTTCAGCCTTTCCTTCCCCATTGTGGCAATCAGAGAAACGAAGATAAGAGAAATGCTTTCATAGAGGAGCACTGAATTGTAAACTACTGCACATTCATTTTTCTTAAATGGTGCTATCACGAGGCCATTACACTGTCCTGGAGCAAATGGCTCTGTGCTGATGCACAGCACTGAGCACAGACACATGGACTCTGCAGCAGGACAGAGCTCCCCATGCAGCACACGCACCCAGGGGACAAGGACATGGAGACCTCACCATGCCAGACAGGGAGCAAGGCTTGAGCAGACCCTTCAAGTGACATTGCAGCCTCGTGAAATTATGATGGTGCCTGTCATTCTTGCAATACTATGTCTGTGATTTTTCAGTAAAGACAAACAAGGAGCAACTGTTGGACTCTGGTCCAAAGGTTCAGCAACGTTTGTTTACCTCTGTGCATATGTCCGTGTGCTGGGCGGGGGTATGAAGGAGAGTGACCGGAGCACCTTGACAGTGTCCCTGAGGCCTTTGCCCCGCTAAACAGAAGATTGGTGGAAACAGAAGATTGGTGGAAAAATGTCGGTTTTGACAAGTCTTTCATGCACATAGTTCAGACCTGTCACAGCGATGTCAAAATTCATCAGTGTAGCGAACCTATTAAACCTGGGGCAGAGCTGAACCATCTACAGCTCCAGTTCAGGAGGCACAGCAAAGCCAGCCGTTCCAGCCCTTCCGGGGAATATCTCTTCGCGGGGCACTTCGGAGCTGGCGTGGGTGGGAGCGTGGGTGTCAGGCCGAGCGATGCCGGGCAGGGGGGGCTCGGGGGTGCCCGTGCCGGGGCAGAGCCCAGGCTCTCCGCGGGAGGGAGCGCCCGCACGGGGCCAGCCGGGCGGACAGCCCCGGGGCTCCGCTCCGCCTCGTTGGGCGGGCGGATCCCAGCTCCTGATTTTCCCGGGGGCTGCAGAGGCTTGTCCCGGCCCTGCGCGATCCTGCTTGGCTGCCGTCCTCCCCGCCTCCCTCCACCTCCTTCTCCTCCTCCTCCACCACCACCCCATGTGCTTCCTGCCGGGCCAAGTTCGCGGAGCGCCGCCGCACGCCGGGCCAGCGGAGCGGAGCCGCAGCGGAGCGGCGCGCAGGGCAGCGGGCGCGGC
>VZUI01018808.1:0-14354 GCA_013401135.1 Cettia cetti
CCTCTCCTCTCCTCTCCTCTCCTCTCCTCTCCTCTCCTCTCCTCTCCTCTCCTCTCCTCTCCTCTCCTCTCCATTTTCACACAGAAAGCAGCTGCTTTAATTAGCAATGATGGCTTTGAGCAGAAAAAAGCAGACTGGGATGAGGGAACTCTGGGGAAACCCTCCTTGGGCTGTGGTGGCCACCTGAGCCCTCATCTTGGCAGTGCCCTGCGTGTCCCTCACAGCAATCTGAGAGGACAGAGATGGGAGAGCTGCTTGGAAGAGCTGGAAATTCAGAAATGTTACTTGAAACTGTGCCAGTTAATCCTTCCAAGGGTGAGGGATGGGTTCCTGACTGCAGGTACCTTCTCTGAGCTTGGTTTCAGAATCCAGGCTCTTGTCCTCCTCAGGGCCCCTCTCTCTACCCCTGCTCTCTATCCTCATTTCTGAACGAGCTCCAGGGTTGATTTCCTGCATGTTTGAATAGGACCAGCTTGACACAGCCTGCCTTAGGATGAAATCACCAACTTGGCTTGCCTTCTGTCTGAAAAACAAATCCTTCTGCAGGGCTTTCATCTAGAAAAAAGGAGAAGGATTCTGAAATGCAGGCAGGCCTCTGCCAAGTTCCTGTGAACTGCTGCCTGAGTAAAGCTTATGTTTTCTGTGTACTTAGCTTATCTTTAATAAAGGTAACCTACCTGAGGTTTTACCCTAAAAATCATCAATGGATCTCTTCCTGTTCACTCCCTTAGTGGCTCAAAATAAGGAAGGAGGAACAGAGGGAAGTGAGGTATGGGGGCTTGCAGGAACTCGCCGTTTCCAGAGAGGAATGAGAAATCTCACCCCTGTGGGAGCAAAGACCAGGGCAAGCAGAGAAAGGGAATCTAAGACACCAAGCTCAGACTGAGAGTGCCTTCTCCATGTCCCAATCTTCCCAGGTATTTAGGTTGTTACAGGAATATCATCTTCTGGATACCTGGGCTTTGGCTTTCCTATCCCTCTGCAGAAAATGATGATGATGATGTTAATGGTGATAACTTTGGGAGAGCTGAGAGCTCTGCAGACACTTTTCTTTGTGTGCAAGCAGCACCATGCAAGGGCAAAGGGGTCTGACATGCACCAGGGGCCTGCTGCACACCGTGGCCCCTGCACTACTTTTGGGACAGAGTGGCTTCAATGATTCTCCTCAGATCTGCCAAGCAATTGATGGGCTGTTCCAGCTGCAGATGGTTGGCACTATTTGCATCCTAAAAGAGTAAGATGCCAAAATGATAAGGTACCAGTTGAGTTTGGTTTGCCCCCAAATCTCGAGATCATCCCAAGGCCTGTCTCTGCCAGTGTCCAGCCCCTCTAATTTCCTCTTCCAGAACACAAAATGTGCTCAGATGAAGAGGAGGGGAGATGAGCAGTACAGGAAGGTGCTGCAGAGATGCCATGGGAGTTTGGGCTCGGTGATGGGTGTGTTAGAGGGGCTCCTGTTCTCCAGCCCAGTCCTCCTCAGCTCAGGCCATGCTGAGCCACAAACCAAGGCCCTACAGCCCTGCCCTTCCTGTGGGAAGGTGTTTGCTGGGCACAGGCAAGGTTGGGTTGTGTATTTACTCTGCACTGACTCCTGCTAACCCTTCTCCTTGCAGGAGAGCTGGGATCTGAAAGCCACCATCTGGTTATCATTGGTACCGGAGCAGCATGTGGCCAGGACACGTGTAACTCACATTTTCCTCTGGACCACACTCAGCCTGCACTCACTTATTGTGGGGGAGGGACTGGAAAAACCATTGACTCACTGGCAGGAACAAAACATTCAAAATCCTGAAAATTATTCTTTTTAACGAAGCTTTTCTGCTGGTGCAGAGGAAAGGGAATAAGTGTTGACTAGGAAAGTTTGGGGGCTGCACGGAGTTTTCCTTCCATGAGAAGTGGGAGGGATGCACTGAAGGGACAGTTCTTTCTGGCACTGCTTTAATCAGTGCCAGATTTCTACTCTGGCCTTGATCTAGTTTGTACCTGGTTGAACCCATGCAGAAAAATTGAGAGCCACACTACCTCTGTTCCTCAAATCCTGTCTGGTTTAGTAATGTCTCCATCAGAAATGGAACCCAGGTGGGGACCCTGTAGCTCAAACCCACCTGTCAGCTTGGGCACAGTAACTCAGACCAAAAGGCAAATGGCTGAAATGCAGTGAGCTGGGAGAGGAGGGGATCAAAGGTTTAAGCTGGGATTCAGGTACAACACAGGTCTCCCAACAGCCCCCTGGCATCTCTGCATGTGCTGTTGTGCAGCTTTGTGCCTCAGGTTTCCTACACCAAAGCCTGCAGTGCATCAGTCATTCTAAAAGCTGTTCTACAGAGAAAGAAGAAAATAAATCTGAAGAAAAACCAAAGACATAAAACGCTCGTGGGCAAAAAGGCCTCAAATGTGGGCAGCCTCCCCTGTGCCCTGTGCCACAGCTGGATTCAGCAGCTCCACTTGTGTCTGGCTCAGTGACGCTGCAATGCTTTCAGCTCCTGACAGAGCTCCTGCAGATCTGAGGAGGCTCTGCTGGGCCGAGGCTCTGAGCCAAGCTGAAGCCTGGATTCTGCTGCATCCAGCTCCATTTCCCACCGTGGATTGTGCCACGCTCTCCTGAGCACGGGAATGATGTCCAGTTCTACTTCTCAGCCCTGCTCTCTTGCCTCTGCACTCTTCTCCCTCCTTCTGCTGCCGAGAACACACGAATAATAGAGATTAGCCAGAGCTCAAAGGCCTTTCAAGTATTTTCCACAGAGCACGAAACCTCTGTCTCTGCTCCTTGCTGGCGTCACACAATGACAGTTCTCCCCCACCCCACACACTCTCCCAGACATCTGAGAACAGCGAGTGTCTCACAGAGCTGAAGAGGGTTCCTGAAATCTAACAAACAATGAGATGACTGAACATCTGCAAGGAACAGATGCTTCTCATAGCCCTGGATGGCGCAACTCAGAGTGCACTTGATGCCACCCAGGGCTGTCTGCCCCTGGACAGGGGGCTCTGGGCTCCTTGGCAGGGCAGAGCTGTGAGTCAGAGAGCTGCTGGTGCCCCGTGCTGTGCAGCTGCTGCCTCGCTGCAAAGAGCAGACTGAACAGCCCCAAACACCTGATGGCCTCAAAACACACAGCAAACAGGGAGGCACTCGTGGCACGTGTGGGTAGGAAGGACCAGGAATAACTGGAAGTAAGGCACGGGGGGAGATTGTGCCCACTGAGCTGAGCCCGGCTGCCCCGGGGCTCTGCTCAGGAAACACAGCAGGGTGTGCAGCAGAACTGACCTGCTGCTTCAGCCTGGGGAGTTTCCAACCAGAAGAACTGACACCTTTTGCAGGTAAATGACAGGGCCTAACCCCACAACCATCAGCTGATAGGAGTGACCTCTTCCTGCAGCCACGACTGAAGCAGCAGCCTCTTGTGTCCTGTAGCAGACCAAGAATGGCCAGGAACAGAACACACCTGTCCTTCAGCCACAGCCAGGGAGTGCCGTGAGCAGGATCCCTTGTCTCTGCTCAGCACCCAAGGGAGCAGGAGCAGGTGGCTTTGTTTTGGCAGTCTGAGGCTGCCAAGCCAAGGCTCTGTGGGAAGGACACTTTGAAGACAGGTCCTGTGCAATTTTCACAGCCCAGCCTTTCGTGGTCTGACTCTGGGAGAGGGCTGGGTGAGATCATACCTGCCAGGTGAGAAAGGGAAGAGCTGTGCTGACAAGTCCCACCTACAGCACCCGGAAAGGGAGATGAGGATGTTGCAAGGCTGCCACAGCTTTAATCTGAGCTCAGCTAAACTGAGCACTCCAACTCCAAACCCATGAAAGTTTATAGCTGAAATCCACGAGGTATTAATCTGGTTCTGTCCCTTCCAACACCGTCACTGAGCTGCCAAGCAGCAGCATTGGGTGTTACACAGAAATAATCCCAGCCTGAGCTTCTTATGGCATCATAAATTGCCTGTGTCGTCAGTCAGCAGAAACCTGAGATGAAATTCTTTCATTTGCAGTTAATTATTTCCAAGCCTTTGCAGCCTTAGCAGAACTGGTGGAAGGTGCTGAGCTGACAGCCCTGAAGAAACAGGCTTTCCATGTGTCCACAGGGTTGGGCAGAAGGGAGCCAGCAGCAGGAGCTTCAGCCTGCTCTGCCAACAACCTGCAAGGCTTGGACTGCTCCTCCTTCCTCCTGCTCCAGGCTGAGCAGCCTGGCCCTGGAAAACCACAGCCCCAGACTGATGGAGCTTCTTCCCAGGGCCAAACCCAACATGACTTTTAGCCTGTGTGTCTGGCAGCCTGGGAGGGTGAAGCAGCCTCCTCCTGCCCCACTGCTGACGTTTATCATGGCCAGGTGCAAATCTTCTTGCACTGGCCCAGAGCCATGAGACCAGCATGTTTTTCAGAGCTTCACCCTCCTACCAGACAGTGTTTTTCAATATTTTGCATTAAATCTTCTGCTGTATTTGATTAGCCTGCAGCAGCTGTTTTCCACTCTCACAACAAATCATAAATCTATAAGCTTATGTGTGAGAGACTGTCTGTGCCTGAGAATGCTGGTGGTGTCTGAGGGCGTGTGGCTGCACAGCTGTGTGAGCCTGCACCTGAACACAGGCTTGGGAGAGACAGCAAACCCTGGCATAATCCAGCCCTGATCTCTGTCAGAGGCACTTTGATTACACAAAGTGGCTTATATATGTGTGTGAATTCCATGCAGGAATTCCTGCATGGATACAAAGGAATCTGTGTGATTCCTCAAATTCCTTCCACACTGAAGGCAGGAGAATAATGCTAATAAACACCTGATTGCACCAGCGTGGGCTCAGGTATGTGCACCTTTCTCTGAAGGGAGGTGAGTTTTAGCACAAACAGGTACAACACACGAGCCTGGAGGTGTCAGAACACAGGTGAAAAAGAGTAACAAATCCCTGACACACCCATCCCAGTCCACAAAAACACAGGTCCATGTGCAATCTGGTTTGTGATTGTGCATGCTCAGCCAGGAACTGCTTGTTGTGAAGCCAAGATCTCCTGTCCCGTGGCCAATTCAGATAAGGAGAGCAAATGGCTGAAAGAGGAGGGAGGGAAGCTGCTACGTATATTTTAAAAAAAGGTGTTATTCAAAGACTATAAAAGGCAAAAGTTTGGATGAAGGAGAAGAGAGAGGGTTGCCAAGTCATTGCAATTAAAAAAAAAAAAAAAAAGAGGAGGCTGTTGCCAGGTCTTGGCACGTGTGCTTTAACTTGTATAAATCAGTCACTGTAGACCTATGGTAGTTCTTGCTGACAAGCTGTCAAGCTCCTTGGCTGGGAGAACAGGGCATGTGCTTTACATGCACTTACAGAATTGTAAACTGTTATTAAAAAATGGGAAAAAACCCCAGGCTGATTTACTTGTGGTTTTGCCTCCTCAGCTGTATTATCACAGAACAAATCCACTCATGCATGGAGCAGTCTGGATCCATGGAAAACTACAGGCTAACCTCCCCGTGGAAGCACTTGACCCCTTAAGGGGAAGGGCACAAACAAAACGTCTCCAAGAACAGAGAGCACAAGACGAAGGAAGAGGCCAAAGCCACAGCAATGCTGGGAGGATCTCAGACAGCCCGGAGCTCCTGGGGATGTGACACCTGTGAGCGTCCCAGCCTGGCTGGGGAGGAGGGGAAAGCACCTGTGGGCAGGCTGAGATCAGCCTTGGGAGGGGCCTGTGGCTGTGGGAAACCCAGACGGGTTCAGAGCAGAGAATCTGCCTGAAATCCACCGGCAGCCAGGAGTCCTGAGCTGCCCGGGGCCAGGGCAGGAGGAGGAGCAGGCTGGAGTTTGTGCTGATGATGGGAGACAGGAGCTTTGAGCTGCTGGGAGTGCTGGCAAGGATGGGCTGCAGCCAGCAGAGGACAGGAAGGATGGATGTTCTGCTTCGGGGAGGAAAGGAGAATTAAAAGCAGAAAACCCAGCAAAGGATTTAGAGGGATGTCATCTGAAGAGAATAAATAGATAATTGTCTGAGGAAAACCTGACCAGACTGGTTCTGTGTGTGCTGGCTCTGCTGCTCAGGACAGCCCCATGGAAGCTGCTCCCACCCTGTCCCTGTCTGGGGGCTGCAGCAGGACCCTGCACACGTCACTGGGACACTGTGCCCACCAAACACCCATCCCAACCCATCCCAAGCCATCCAGATCCCATCAGCCTTCCCCAGACAGGCTCTGCTACCCCCCAGAACACACTGACTCTCTTGGACAGCCCTGCAGCATTCCTGAGCTCAGTTCAGATTTTTTAAATTTTTTTATTTGAAACATCCTTGTCAGGACATTCAAACCTGCAAGAATTAAAAGTGAAACCCAACACAGATATGAAATTTTATGTTGTTATGGTGGTTATTTGTAGCAATACTTCCAAAACTAGCTTTGGCTGGAGCACAGAGAGCTGGATTGTGCTGATCCAGGACCCACAAGACACACAGAACATTGGTATTGGAAGAGATGGATTTTTCCTGTGTCTTCTACTGTATTTCTCTGTTTGTAACCCCACAGCTCTGCTGTAGCGTGTCCTGAGCAGTCCCAAAGGCTGGTTCCTCCTCAACAGCACATTTTTGCCACTCTGAGTTTTACTGCTTATTTGTTGCAGTTATATTTGGAGGAAAATGTTTGTAAGACAAAAACTATTTTAAAAAATAACCGTCTGCTAACAAAACCAAACACAACAACTGCAAGAGCCTAAATCTCAAATCAAGAGCTTCTTTGAGCATGCAAGCAGACAAAATTCCAGTAATAATCCTACCACTAATTCACAGGGAGTACAAGTTCATCAGGACACAGACCACAGATATGATGGCAAAAAATGGAGAAAATGAGATGTTTGTGTGCATTTGCAAAGCGAGGCTGTGGCCAAATCGAGCACTCAGGGTTTCCAAATCCCAGCTCTGGCCCCAGCTGACAGGACTTGAGCACAGATCCAGAGCATGGGATGCTCTGCCGTGGCCTGTGCTGCTGAGGGCTCTGGGGAGAGGGTCAGGCTTGAGCAAGGCTGGTGTGGTGGAGCAGGGCACTGCTCCAAGCCTCCATTCCAGGTTAAGAACCTCACTGATGACTTCAGCATCCCACTGTCCCGACAGGGGAAGCTCTGCTGCCAGGACATTGATGGATCTGGGGCAGCAGCAGCCCTGAGCTGGGAGCTGCACCCAGGAGGAGCTGCAGGAGCTGCAGGGCAGTGGGCACAGCCCAGCACAGCTGAGGCCCTGAGGGCTCTGCAGGTGCACCAGGTCAGCACCCAGCTGAGGGAGGGGCTGCTGCCCCTCTGCCCCCTCAGGTGAGACCACACCTGCAGAGCTGCCAACAGCAGGAAGCACCTGGAGCTGCTGGAGCCAGGCCAGAGGAGGCAGCAAATTGATCAGAGGGGTGCAGCAGCTCCCCTGTGAGAAAACTGGGGAGCCTGGAGAAGAGAAGCTTCAGCTTGACCCAGCTGAGGCCTTTCAGTACCTAATGGGGCTGACATGAAAGATGGGGAGAGACTTTCCACAAGTGCCTGGGGTGACAGGACAAGGGAGAATGTCTTCAAATTGATAAGGAGTAGATTTAGGTTAGATACGTGGAAGAAACTCTTCCCTATGAGAGTGGGGAGCTCTGGAATGGCTTTCCCAGAGAAGCTGTGGCTGCCCCTGGATCCCTGGCAGTGTCCAAGGCCAGGTTGGAAGGGGTTTGGAGCAGTCTGAGATGGTGGAAGGTGTCCCTGCCATGGCAGTGGGCTGAGACTGGGTGAACTTTAATGTCCCTTTCACCCAAACCATTCTGGGATTCTCTCTGTGTCACACGGGGTCACCTGCCCGTGGTGGTTTGTGCAGCAGAGAACTGTCACTGGACACCACCCCAAAACACACAGCTCTGGCTTTGGGGACACCTCAGCCCCACAAACACCTCAGCTCTTCAGCCCATCGCTGTCTCAGGGAGTTCACTTTGGTCTTCTTTAAAAGGTGTGGCTGTGAATGAGTCATGAGGCACAGGGGATTAAGGGAAGGGGGAGTCAGAGGTTAATTGGATTCTATTTGGAGAGGGATTTAGGTTGGCTGAGTTTTTTCAGTCAGCAGCACATAGTGGAACATGTCACTTGTAATTGAGCTAATGAAACACCTCTGGAGATAAAAAAGCACAAGCTAAATTCAGACTTGGCTTTAGAGACTTGATGTTCATTCACCACAAGGTTATGCAGAGATGGAACTGCTTTGTTTGAGCACAGAGGTAAGAGCAGCACTGGGTTTACTCTGCAAAATCTGCTTTTTGTCACTCAGGGCTGCTGGACCTTGGGGTAATTAAGCAGACTGTTGTGTTATGGACACTCTTCCAGGCCAGGAACCCACACTCTGCCAATATGCTAATGCAATTTTCTGAGTACAGCCTCTCTCCTGCTCTAGTGCTATTATATTTGTTTTCTATAAATACCCCATGGTTATTGCTGGGGAGCTGCACATGGCTGAGCTGAAAGAGGGCTGCCAATACCTGCCCTTTTCTGCACCTTTTGGTGACTCTCAGTACAGTCCTTTTGGTTTTCTCCAGAGTAATTAAGGGGTTGTTTTTCAGTCCTCAAAACCATGACAAAAGCACCTCTGTCCCAAAGCCAAACTACCAAAAATGACTTGAATGCAAGTAGGGGAGTGTTGCCTTCCTGAGCCTGCCCAAAGGCCAAGCCAGAGTCCTCTTTGTGGGAGATTTTAGTGATCTGAAATTACCTTGTCTTCCAAGTCAAGAAGAAAACCTTTCAGAGCAAGGTATATCATGTTAAAAAATGAAAGGGAGACATTTTCTGGAAGCTGTTTCAAAATCATGGAGATATTTTGTACAAAACCACCACCTCCATGTTTTCTGAATGAAAGTCACTTTCTAAATTAAAAAGTTGCAGTGAAAATTAGTTTCCAGTTTTGCAGGTTTTATATTCTTGCTTTGGGGATAATTACAATAAACCAGTAATTTCCTTTCCAAGACACTTTCAGAAAACTAAAACTCCACTTCTTCATTCCCTGTGTCTCCCTTCAGGAATTTAAAAATAAAGTTAGTTTTAATGAGCAAAGTGATTGTGCTTGACACCCCTGATAAAAGAAACGGAAATCAACACAGGAATGAATTTTATGCAGTTGTATAAAAAATATCACAGGCACGAGGACCTCAGTTCCTCCCCTTCTGTGCCAATTTCAGAACACAGGAAACCCTGGAGTGATGTGGCTGCACTCTGTCAGAGGAAACCAGAACAGCACAAAGCAATAAGAAGAGGAAGTGCAGACTTACACCCTGGCCCTGCACCCATCCAGAGGGCAAGGACAGGAGGAGGCTGGGTTTTATATCCCGGTGGCACTTGTTCAGCAGGAATTGCCTCTTTCTCTTCGGTTTTTCCTGCTGTGGTTTGATTCTTCCCTCTTCCTGCAGGGGTTTGATTCCTCCCTCTCTGGCTTTAGGCAAGAGGACAGGAAAGCAGCTGCCTGAGCTACCAGCAGGCACCTGGAAAATGGAATGTCTCAGGTTAATTAAGGGATTGAAACATCCGAGGTGCTGCAGGAAAGGAAAATGTTCCCTGGTCAGTGCTGTTACAGCCTTTGTCCCTCCCAGCATCCATCCCAGAGCTCTATGCTGGCCAGCACACAGCAGAGAGGCTTTCTCAGAACACCCTGCAGATCCACTCTGAGCTGGGAATTCAGGCTGAGGCTCTCTGGCACCATCACCAGCAACAAAGACAAAACCAGTTCGTGCCCAGCTACAGCTCTGCAGCTGAGTCAGGGAATTTGCATAAATGGCAGCTGGTGGGGAAAAGGCCCCATTGCCCCCCCAGTTCAGCTCCCAGCTCTCCAAAGAAAGGGATCCCATTCCCTCCCCCAAAGCTGCACAGCTCCTGCAGTGCTGAGACAAAGAGGGCCAAAGCCAGTGGCCAAAAACTGCTGAAGACATGGCAGCCAGCAACAAGGATCATCTCCATGGAATGGTTTTATTGCAGCAAGGCTCTCCAGCCTCCCCTGATGAGAGCCATACTTCAAAGGCAATCTGGCCTGGATTATAAACTCTGTAGTATCTGAGGAGCCAGGAGCTTGCAGTTTCCCATTAAGTGGTATTAATTGCCCTGGTTATCATGTTCTGCAGTTTGACCTGACCTACTGATTCCCCTTCCTCTCCTGCTGCAGAACATCCATCACTTTTTAAAGGGTTCCACAAAGCTTCAGGGAAGGCTCTGGTTTGTGTTAGCTTGATTGCTCTGGACTGTAACAAAGCACCCATCACAGCTGCCCAGCCACACTATAGATCAAGCTCCTCTAATCTGTCCAGAGGGGAAGGCAAGGCAAACCAGCAGATTTAACCTCCCAGGGGTTTATTTCTGACGTGGACAATGTCAGAGGCCACGTCAGCTTTCACTTTTTCCTTGTTCCCTTAGAACCTACAGAACAGACAGGAAAGGCACGGGGGAACAACAGAAACTGGGCTTTTCATGCCAAGGGCCACGTGCAATGCTCAGTTCCTGGCCCAAGAAAGCCAGGTGTGAACAAGTGGCCTTTGGGAACTCAACAGCCAAGGCTTTTATGGACATCAGCAACGAGGCTGCTGGGGGTGAAGCCAATGTCCAACAGCTGCTTGTGGCAAAGCTGGCAGGGAATCCAGCACAGAAGCTCATGGCATGTATGGATAGTCAGTGTTCTCCATCCTGCAGGTTTCCTTCAGTTCTGACTGAGCCTGTTCAGTGGATTCCCAGGGTGACTCACAGTAACCCCGTGGGATGTGCAGCAAACCCATCTCCTGTTGTGTCCTCCAAAATCTGATCCTCCACTCCCTCTGGAAGCGAAAAGCTCAGGGCTCTTCTGCTTCTGCTACTCAGGGTGAAAAAGTGAGGGGCAAACAACAGGTTTAATTCCTGTCCTCCATCTCTCCCTCAGGGCATTATCACTGAATCAACAGGAGAAATTCTGAGAATAACAGAATGGTTTGGGTTGGAAGAGACCTTTAAGATCATCTGGGGAACCTTGCACTGGACCAGTTCTGGAGAAACAAAATCCACATTATTTCTTCAATAAGAGAGCCACCCTGGCACAGTTTGATACACCTAACCTCTGAATGGCAAATGAATTCCAAGAGTTTGGCTCATGTCTGCACAAACCCATTGCTGTAAGAACAGTAATTGCATCCTGCCTCATCAGAGACATCTCAGGGAATGAGCCAGGAACAGCTCCTGTCAGTGCGGGCAGGGCTCTGACTCAGGATCACCCTCAGGATTTTCCAGTTAGACTCAGGATTTTCCCAGCTTTTCTTTCCATGACTCCAAGCCCTATCAAACAGTACTCACCCCAAGGAAACAATTCCTGCCCAGGATGCCAGATGCTCTCCTCAGCTCCACTCACAAACATCCAGATGGAGAGTGGAGGGATGGTGTGGGAGCACACGTGAGGATGGGCTTCTCCCCCGCTGGTGTGAATCAGCCACGCTGCAATCACAACACCCAGTGATACTCTGCTAAATGGTTTTTAAAAAGGGACCTTAAAGGAACTTGAGCAAAATTAAAATATTGACCTAGCTAGTCAGATTTAAAAAAAAATGAGCTGTAAGCCTTAGAAGAGAAACACAAGTTTGCCTCTAACACAAAGAGAATTTTTAAGAGCAATTCACTCTCTCTGTTCTTCAAGGAGATATTTTAGCCTGGGCTTATGCTCACTTTTCAATAGAGGCTGACCTGAGCATTTTTTTCTTTCTTTCAAGCATAACAAACCAACCCAAAGCCATTTCTTTTTGTCTGGCTCCTTCCTTTCTCTGTATTAATTTCAATTCAATCAACGAGGCAGTTGCATAACTGTTGTTTGTAATTTCTGTCACGTCAACCCTGAAACTGATCACTGCAACACTGAAGTTATATAAAAGGTTTTGTTAGGATTTTTGTTATTTTTCTCGTTTAAATTGTGGGAAGATGAAGTCTTACCCTGGAGAGATGTTTTGGTTTTCTGAGCTCTGTTGTCTATTAGTCTTGTGCTTTGGTGTCCTTTCTCTCCAGTTTTGTTTTACACAGTGCAAGGGTCTGTTTATGCACAGAAACTCTCCAAAAACAGTTCTGTGCACCCCATTAATACACAGGCTATAAAATAAACTCTGCTGAGTCAGAGGAACTACTGGCAAAAGTAAAGTTCACAAAATGGGTAAGCTCTTAAGGAGCAATTTAAATTTCTGGCAAGGCAGACTATTTAAATGCTTCAGTGGCTGGGATTGTAATTTACCTTGTTCTTCCAAAGCCAGTGGACTGTTCCCTGCAATGATGGAGTATCAAAGCCCATGGGATCATTTCTCCTTGTGTGTGTCTCTTCACTCAAACACACAGAAATGCTCCTGGAATTGAGAATCAGCTCCTCCAAACTCCTCACGGTGTCCTTGCTCCTCCTGAGCACTCCTGATCATCCCCTTTGACCCAGGTGTGCTCACCTGGAGAGAGGCTTTTCCCTGCCCCTGGAGGATTTAAATGATGCATTTTGCCATTTGTTTTCTGTCTTTCTAGAGGCACAAATGCTAGGGCAGTACTCACAGATCTCTTGGGCCCAAGGCAGTCTGAAGGCTATTCTGCACTGCAGACAGAAATGCTTCAAGCCAACAAATAATTAAAGACTTTATTTTGACATCAGTGAATTGTACTCAATACTTACTTGTTCCTTCATACTTACAAGCAATCTGTTTGTAGCTGGCATTGCTTCTTTGTTAAAAAAGTCTAGACAATGTCAGACTCTACAAAGAGAAAAAACGAAAAAGATACTGAAGTACCATCAATGCTCACTTCCTCCTAAAAAAAGAGAAAACCCTTCAAGACCAGAAAATATATCTGCTTCTTACAGTGTCTTATCTGTAAGTCTTGCCTCCCTGGGGAGGAGAGGCTTGTTTAGAGATGGGCATGGGATGGCAGGAAACCACATCTCTCATTTCCATTCCAAAATCAAGAGAAGTTTTAAGGGCTAACAGAGAGCAAAGCAAGGCTCTTGCTGGGGGTCTAAGCTTGCAGCACCTGAGAGTCAGCAGTACCAGCTCTTCCTGAGGGGAAGCAGCAAGGAGAGACTGGTCAGATGATGTGTTCACATGGTCATTGTTCAAAATTCCTTCTGAATGAGCACGCATGGATTGTGTGTGCACCTTCAGGGGAACAGGCAGGACACTGTGAGAAAAAACTGATACCTTCTGAGTGGTGGAAGCTTTGCAAAATACAGATTTTTAAGCACCTAGGGAGGCATAGGGGAGACTGGGAATGCAGTTCACCCAGATGCAGTGCATGCATTCCTAAAGACACTCCCACAGGAATCCTGTAGTGTTTGAAATGAGAGGGATGTGTGTGGCTAAGAGTCAGGACACAGCCACTCAAATTAACACACAGGTACATTGAATTTGTTAACTTTATAATTTGGATAGAAGAGTTCAACAACAGTGAGGTAAAGGTTCGAGTGAGATACATAAATAGATGCCCTGTGAGTTGCTCTCTTATCTTCACCTGAGACCTTGTGACTGAGAGAGAGGCAACTCATGCTCAAAGGCAATTAACTCAAGCCCTTAGAGTGGTTCTCAAGCACACAGATCTCACCCTGGGTGTTTGTGGCCTATTTTTCAAGGATTTGTGAAAGGCAGCTAAGGAAATCAGGGCTTCTATCAGTAAATCTGCTATTCAAGCATGCTTGTGTGCTCTGAAACCTGTTAACAGACCCCAGCTCCTCAAGGGCTGCACCCCAATCTCTGGGCTGTAAGAAGGGCTCTGCCATGGCCACACCTCCCTGCTCTGCCTGCTCAGGGCCTCACAGCACCCTGGGCTCTCACAGTGGTGATGGTACCTTACCACTCTGGAGATGCAGCTTGTGGAAAGCATTTTATTCACAACTTAAGCCAGGTTTCTCTCAGCAGCTTCATTTTCCTGGGGATATCACCTTGGTAGGAATGATGCAATCAGCCCTGGGAGAACTCTCATCCCTGCTCTGCCACATTCTCAGTAGCTGAGTTTGCTCTTAGCTCAGATGCTCTCCTTTAAGCAAAAGAAGTAATCCTTCAACACTGTCAGGAATGAAACACTTAACACTCTAAGGAAGCCACACAAAATGCTTCAATAGTGTGCACTTGCTTTGTTAAGGGTGGCTAAAAGATGTTTCACACAAAACATATGGAAAAACCTCCTCCAGTCACCAGCCCAGGCCTGGCCATCCACCCAGGTGTGCCCTGCTCAGCTCTGGGGTGCTCTGTGCATTCACAGCTCCATCATCCACCCAGGTGTGCCCTGCTCAGCTCTGGGGTGCTCTGTGTGTGCATTCACAGCTTTATCATCCACCCAGGTGTGCCCTGCCCAGCTCTGGGGTGCTCTGTGCATTCACAGCTCCATCATCCACCCAGGTGTGCCCTGCTCAGCTCTGGGGTGCTCTGT
>VZUI01018832.1:0-50584 GCA_013401135.1 Cettia cetti
CGGGGCCCTCGGCGCGGGGCCGGGCGGTTGAACCGAAGCCGCTGCCGCGCGCGGGGCTCTGCCCGCCCGGCCCCGCTGAGGCGGCCCGGGGGACGCGGAGCCCGGGAGGGCCGTCCCGCCCTGCCCTGAGGGACCCCCGGTGGGTGATGTGCGGTTTATAAAAGTTAGTTGAAAATCCGGTGAATCCCCGATTTTCAGAAACCGTGTGTCTCTACACGCGGAGGGGTTCAGTTTTGTCGGTGTGGTCTTCAGCAGCGAGGATATGCTGAATGCGTCCATTGGTTCTGCTTCACTCTGAAGTGATGGCTGTAACACAGAGTGGTTTGGAAGAGAATATTTGGTTTCTGTGACTTGCAAATTACTTACTGTTTTAGATAAATAAGGGCTCCTTGTAAACCAACTGATATCGAAGAAAAATGTTTAATGAAGCGTGTTAGAATTTCAAGAATTAATAAGCAAATGATTAATGGTATAAAACATAGTACTCTTAATCTTAGACCTCAGGTCTTAAGAGGCGTTCGATCTCCTAGAAAATTGTCCAATGAAATGAAATGATGAATTATAGTTAGTCTAACAGGAGGTCCAAGTGTGTCAATTAAGGAGCATGCAGAAGTATGAGAATGTGACTGCTATATGTAGAAAGCACAGTCTGGTGAAATACAAGAGCTGGGTTTAAGACATTAGTAAGGAATCCTTTCTCTGACTGCATTTGGAATATATTAGATAAGTTGTTTTCTCAGTGAAAGAAGTCAGGCAAGCATTTATGTGGTTATCAAGCTTTGAAACTCCTTTAAGGAGGGCCAGTGCCGTGGTCAAACTGCCTGTGGGGAGCATCAGGGAAAGCTCATGGCATTGGGAGAGCAGGGCAGGAGGCAGTGGAAGTGACCCTTGCTGTGCCCTGAAAGCAGCTCAGGTGAAGGTGGTACACATGATGCAGCTTTTACAGGCATCAGCACCACCAGCAGGGTAGGGTTGCTCAAAGGGAAGCAGCAGTGTGTCTCTAGGAAGCCCTGGAGACCTTTCCTTTGTGGCAGAGGCAGAGCTCAGGCCATGACCACTGTGGGTAACTACCCCTGCTTCAGTCTGAGCTGGCCAAGAGCATTCCTGAGAAGAGGCAGAAGGGCTGTGTCCTGTCAGCAGGGAAGATACCAACTGCAATAGAGCCTCATGGCCAGTGTTTGCATTACCTTGGTCTCTGAAGTCCTGGCAGTGAAGTCAACAGAGCACACACTTCATCTTCAGCTGCTGTGACACAGCGGGGACTGGAGGAACTGTGGCGTGGGGCAAAATATCCTGGGGGCCTCAGTTCCCAATTCACTGCCACTCCCATTGGGATCAGCAGATACCATGGAACATGAAATCATGGCCCAGAAGGTCCTGGCAGGACTTTCCCATTACCAGGGCAGTCTCTGAACCCCCACTACATTTGCTCTGGAGCCTGTGTACCCCAAAGTAGTAGAAGAGAGTAAGGAATCAACAGAGAAGGATAATTACATTTTAATACATTACATTTTAATAGTGGGGCTGAATGGCACTGTGGCATTAGGAGTGTTTATAGCTGTATAAAACATAGGCATCCTTTATAATATGTATGTTTTTATAAATAACCCTATCTGCAAGGAGTATTCTACAACAAAATAAGACTCTCAATAAATGTTGAAGTGGGATAAATTCAAAGATTGAGGAAAAGATTGTGTACAAAAAACTATCTGGGTAACTTGTTGGTAAGAATTCTGGTCTTTAATTTTAAAGGCTTAATAAGGAAATACAAGTGAGTGGAAGTAGTTTTGCATATTGTATTTACACAAAATGTGAAGTTTAGGTAGCTGGTATTAATTGTCATAACTCACTGGCTTCAGTGGGGCTGATGGCTGTTGCCAGCTCAGGATCTCTATGCATGATAATTTTAGTATCTACTTCAGTATCTGTAATTTGGTACAACAACTGGTAGTGTCACTCCAGAGCAGTTACAGGGAGGACATAAATGATGACCACCTCCCCTCCTCTGTCCAGTTCTCTTTAATATTTTGTTAAATATTTCAATGCTGTGGCCTGTGTTTGCCTCTGCTTGGTGCTTTGGCTACAAGCAGTGAGTCTCAAACTCTCACAGTTTGGTTTTCTTATATAATGGAGTCTTCCCTGCAAGTAGATCACAAAGAGGAGACAGATGGTAAACGTAACTTAGACCGTGCCATGAAGGGCTTATTTATAACTCACAGTACCCAGTAGGAGAGCAGGGGGCCTCCTGAAAGGAGCAATCACAGAGGAACTGGACCTTTTTTTAAGTCCTGACTTCATACTTCTATTGTAAAGAGTGGTGTTCAGTTCAGGGAAATGCTGGTATCTTTTGTGTCTCATGTGAGGATGTTTATCATGCCCCTGAAAAACAAGAATTCTTTTAAAGAAAGCAAATTTTATTATTTATGGAAAGGTTTTTTTAATTTTTTAATCTGGTTAAATCTGCACAACCTTTTTTTTTATCAATTGAGGACTCTGACCTGCTTTCAGGAATGGAAATTAATTAAATTTAAGGAGATGGATTTTGGGACTTGTGAACCATCAAACTTTCTGTGTCCCCGTAATGGTTTTCTTTTTTGATTGTTTTTTAGACCAAAACAAGATTTTAGGCAGGCTGCATGGAAAGTTGAAAAAGTGCTATGATCATAACAGATCAAGGCATATCGGAGGTGATTGCTTGTCCATTTAAAGTAAATGAGTAAAATGTTTGAAAACAGTAATTTATTTTTTTACAGCACATTTCTAATCTGTTGCCTGGTTTCCTATGCATTATTGATTTTGTATTAAAATTTCATTTGAACAAAGAGATTCCTCTCTACATTACAGCCAGTCAAGTTAAATGGCATTTTCTTTTTCTCACAATTCCAGAGGTAGGACCAGTGATCACTGGATGCAGGTTAAATTTTTCTTGAGGAGTGGATCCTTCAAAGGGATCCTGCAGTATAAAACTCATAACACCAGTTACTTTATCACAGTAACTTTTTCAAAGATATGTCATTTAATTGTAGGAAAGACAAAATGTGGAGAGAAAAAAACCCACACTATTTTCAGGGGAATGCTGGAGTGATGAGACTGGGTTGGCAAAGGGTAACAAGCTGAACTCATTTTTTGATCATGGTTATGTTCAAAATTATCATCTGGGATTTTCTTTTTGAGTGAGAAGCTAAAATGAGGACCTCTTGCAGCTTCTGCTGAGGCATGTTGATCATGGGAAATAAAAGAAAAGATGAGACTGAATATTAAGATTGGACAGCTTTGTAATAGGAGAAATAGTTTCTGAAGTAAGAAACTAAACAGGCAAGTGTGTGTTGAAGTAAGAATTGCTTTTATTAGATGAACTCTGGGAAAATACCTAACAAGAATGCATACATATAAACGCACAATTTAATATAACTAGTTCATCTCAAAAGGGAATTAGTAGGTCAAGGTTTCTTGGGTTGGAAAATCTATTACTGCACATACTTCTGCAAAGCTATTGGCAAATGAGGAAGGCACTGTTCTTCCACAACTTGTAGGTGTCAGGGCCTCCTGATGTAGCCACTCAGGCTTCTCAGCACCAATTCATTGACTGTGACCCTCTCCTGATGCTGAGGCAGATAAAAAGGAGCTTCAGCCTGCAGCAGTTGTTTCTGAAGCTGTGGTCACTGACTCACAGACCCAAAACTCAAGGAGGGCTTCTTTTTTTCTTAAATATTTTGATTGTTTTTATTGGAAATTACTCATCCTGAGGGGTGCCCAAGGCAGGGTCCAGCTGCTGGTCCTGCTCGGTTTAATGGCCATGGAGAGGGATGGAAGTGCAAACATGGGTGGTATCATGTTTAGCAATCTGCTGGTGCTTTATATCAATATCTTTTAGCATCAGAGGTGGAGGTAGGATGACTTGCAGAGGCAAAATGCCTTAGAGCCAGCTGGCTAACCTTCAAACATATTAGTGATGCCAATGAACTGGAAAGTAGCCTAAAGTAATAGCAGATATGGCAGTATTCCAAATGGCAGGAACATATCTGCCATCTTGCAGGCCCACAACCTGTTGGACTGGCACTATTTTGGAAGTTCAGACAGAAGGAATTTGCCAAGAAAATTTCTTCCAACATTCATACTTCTAAGGAAAATTTCAGATCTATCAAGAGGTTCAGGTGATTGGAGCTATCAGAAAGGTTCAAAACAAAGTCTTGACTCATGATCATCATCTTCTTCTTACAGTTAATAGCACATAATAAACCAGACATTGGAATAGCTTTCAAATGACTTTAAAGTGAAGCCCTGTCCATGGGGTACACTGCTGTGGTCAAGATCCGTGGTAACTTTACTTTGAGGTGTTGAGGTGAAATGGAATTTCTTGTGACACATTATCTTTGAGTCTTCTCTGCTCCAGCCCCATCCCAGGTTACTTCAGTGCAAGGACTGCACCAAATCATGACATTCCTTTGTTTCCTGATGGGTTCCTGCAGTAAATCTTTGAGCCAGGTGCTGTATGTTAAGAACAAGGCTAAAGGTTTGCCAGCCCCAAGAGGGGAAGGAGCCATTAAAAGAGCAGAGTAGCAAAAGAAGAGAACAGAGAACTTTCTCTAAGACCTGCTTACAGAAATAAGGAAGTTAAAAGATTTGAAGTAGTTTTAAGATTATACTGATAACAGTGGGGATTTTACTGACATGCATAGAGGAGAGCTAAAGCTTACAGAGAGGTGCAAATCCTGCACAGTGTACAAATGGATGGAAAAGGCTCTAGGGACCCTGACGCTACAGAATGCCGATGCAATTATCCACCTTTCTAGACTCCACACAATTCAAAGATGCTACTGCTGACCTGAAACAGTCTCAATAGGATTTGCCACTTAGTGATGGTATGTTCATGTGTCCACAAGTGAGAAATTTGCCTTGAATTCCTATCAGTCTACAAATGAAGGACTGGGGTGGGGGTGGTGTGACTTTCCGTACTAAATTGTTGACAGGAAGCACCAAAGTGCTCTCCAGAACATCTCTATTGAAGCCAAATTTGAAGAGTTTAAAATTTGTAAATCAGGGCAAGTGTTGGTAGCTAAATGCACGTTTCACATGTTGTGACAGGTTTCATCAGGAAAAACATCCCAAGATCTCTAAGAATCCCATTCCATCTGTGTAGCTACAGCAGTGCTGGTGAGCACTGGTGATGTTGGTGTATTTTGAAGAGCTTACATGAAAACAACTCTTAATTGCTTTTAAAACAACACAATATTTCTGTGTTTATAATCTGCTTGCGATTAACAATTACAGAATTTGAAAAATAAGAGCTTAACTTTCCATATAATGAAAATCCCTAACTTCAGCTCCTCTAAACCACAAGTGAGAAGTCTGGAAAAGCAAGCTGCTTTTCCAGCATTTTTGCTTGAAATCTTTGAGCCCCTTATTTGCACCATGCTTGGCACACTGAGTTTTTTAGGCTTTCCTGAGACTCAGAGGATCGATAAAGTACAGACAGCAGCAGCACTGGAGTCACATCATTTCCTTCCTCCCACAAGCTCTGATAGACCTGAAGCTTAAAAGAAAAGAAAAAATAAAAAAAGAGAAAGTGCCTTTCTGTTAGTTTCCTAGTAAATACAGTGTACTTTAAAATTTCTTTTTTCTTCTAAAAACTGCTATGCAATTTCAAGAACACAACTAAACGACATAAATGCTTTATCTGTATGTGGCTTACCTCTCCCATTTCACCGTTTTTAGCACTGCTTTTCCCTGCACGCGAGCATTACTTTGTGCTGCTGTGCAGGGGGAAGGGCGGAGATGCAGCCGGGACTCGCAGGGATCCCGCAGCCCATCTCGCCCCCCGCAGCCGCACAGAGGCACGGCAGCGCCGCGGGGAGAGCTCCACGGCTGCGGGACACGAGCACGGGAACGGCAGCCCGGCAACAAGCAGCCGGGCCAGCCAGAGTTTGGCTCCAAGTTGTTTGTTTTTTCACATGGAAATTAGAACCCAATATCTAGGACTATATAGAGGAGTTATGAGCATGAATAGTGAATCATAAGCTTGTTCTTTTAATTACTGTGGCATACTTAGAACCTATTCATGTCTTCATAAACCCCAGAGGACCAAGTGAAATTGTGATACATCAATTTCAGCCTATGCAAACTTATTTACAGGAAGATGGTTAAAGCATCATTTAAAAGGAAAAGAAAGGAATGTAACTACAACTGTTTCTTTCAGGTAAAAACTGAAAGCCACCTTAAACATACCAGGTGCAGAGCACAATACCATAACCATGAATGACATTGCACAGAAAACTGAGGTACGTACCAATTTTAGAGTAATCTAGGCATTGTAATAATTTACAACTGATACTTGCAAAAGTAATAACTACAAATATTTGTAATACTTATACTGGAAGTCTGCTGGTATTGCTATTAGGTTTAGACAATGAAAGGGAACTTATTAAGTAGCTTAAGATTTGATGGAATCTGTGAATTATGTTGGTATTAAAAAAACATGAAGGAGGAGGGAAAAATAAATGCAACAATATAGGAAGAAGGTTTAAATGTTGGCGGCGAAATTCTGGGCAACATTTACATCTGATTCTAACATGTGAATATACTAGGCAACTTCAAACATTTCTTCTTCTACATAGACTTACTGAGTAGCAGGAACAAAAACTTCTGGTGAAGGTGGAAAAATATGAAACACTGCATGTTTTTAGCCAGTTTTCTCAGTATTACTTTGAGAACATTCCCGTTGTCATCACTGTAAAAAGAAAAACTTCACAGTACTGAAAGTGGAACCCTTGGTGTTTGGACACTCATAGAGTAATCACTGGCAGAGAAGTGTCCATTTGCTGCATCAGTATCAGAGCCCTGATAGTCCAGCGATTTTTGCACTTCACAACATAAAATCCCTGGGCTCCTGGTTTCCTCTACATTAAAAAAAAAAAAAAAGCACATAATGTACTGGAGGTTTTAAATTAAGAAATACTACTGTTTATTTAAAAACTATAGATGACAGTTGAAGTGTTGCAGAAAAACTCCCATACATATTGTATTATGCATCTATGTTTTTATCTCTCTTTTAAATTTTAGGGGCAGAGAGTCTCGTTGGTGACTGCTTAAGATTGAAAGCAACAATAGAAATCTGTATCTGATTTAACAGTTTAATATAATGCTGAATGTTTTGGATATTTTAATACTTATGACTATTTATGAAAAAATACAATGCTGTTTAACTGATGATGGCTCGTGGCACAAAGATCATAATCTCAATTGCACTTCTCTTTTATGCTCTTATATTCTTTCTAATCCAGTCTATCAGAATATTTCTGTCTATCTGTTTCAACTTTCTTTTTCTTATCTTCATTTCTTCTATATCTTCACCAAGATCCTGCTTTCTTCATCTAAACCCGTCCAAAAGTCCTATGTGCCCAAGCTTCACAAGGGTGATGTAAAGGATAAATTTGAAGCTATGCAGAAAGCAAGGGAAGAAAGAAATCAAAGGCGATCTAGAGATGAAAAGCAAAGAAGAAAAGAACAATATGTTAGAGAGAGAGAATGGAACAGGAGAAAGCAGGAGGTTATTCTCTTTGCTAATATTTTGTGTTATATTAATATTTAATATTATATCTGAAAATATATTCACATTATTTTAAAACAATAATACTGGGATCTCATTTAAGTTATAAAGACAGTTTACTTTCTGTGTTTCATCAACTAGATGAAAGAACTGCTTGCATCTGATGAAGACGATGACACCAAACTCTCTAAAACAGAAAAGGGTTATGTTCCAAAGCTCATAGGTAAGAGAGGCCCAACTTTAAAGGCCACAGAATTCACTGGTAAGTGTAAGATGGAACTGCTCAGCTGTGCATTTCATGTCCACAGGCACTGTTAAAGGCAAGTTTGCAGAAATGGAGAAGCAAAGGCAAGAAGAAGAAAGGAAAAGAACAGAAGAAGAAAGAAAGCGCAGAATTGAACAAGATATGATTGAGAAAAGAAAAATACAGAGAGAATTGGCAAAAAAGGCACAGGAGGTACATTCATCTGATCACAACAGTCAGGATGTAACTGTAAACAGTGAACATGAAAAATGTTTTGTATTGATCAGAAATACTTGACCTCAAGATTTCTCATAGTAGAGATTTACATAGGAGATGCTCAGTGGGGTGGAAGTGAGATAAAATGTTCAGAGAGTTTTCATTTCTTTACAGTAACAATTTCCTTGTAAACTCTAAAGTTGAGTTGCAGATGAAACTGGTCAGGCATAAACTGGTAGGAACCAGGCACAAATTTTGGTGTCATATGCATATGAGTTTACTAAACTAATTTGAAAATGCTTCTTGTATTTTATCAACTCTTACTTCAGACAAGCTTTGCTCCTAAGTTGGTGATTAGAGTTCAGAGATACATGAACTAAGGCAAGCAAGAAGTAGTAAGAAAACACCAGTGGCAGGCAAAAATGAGACAACACTAAAGCAGTAAAAATAATAAATCATGAAGATCCAGGTCATGGTTTATTCCTTTGCCATTTTGTGAATCATCACTGAATATATATATATATATATATATATATATATATATAAAAATACATGAACAGACTCCAACTTTTGTTGATGTCAATAAAGCAAATTCTGTCTTTTGTAGAATTTTGTGAAGGGATAACAAACTTAATTCCTTTTGCAAGTTTTCTTCAGTACTGCAAATACTGCAGTGAGAGTAAACATTCAAATGACAGACTAAAAATATAACCAAATATCTATTTAACCAAATGATAGTAGTGCTTAATTTAGGTTTGAATTTGTTGTAAGAAATTAAAAGTAGTGCCATACAGGAGAAGTCAGTTTTCGGATTGACTTTTCTAGTAGAACTTCTAGCATTGTCAAAACTATAATTTTAATAGGCACTGTATCTAGCATATATTTACTCTACCCTGCAAGACAGAAGTAAATACATGTAGAATTTTTAAAAGTATGCAAATTTTAGGCTATAACAGAGACACACTCTAGGAAGCAAGCACAGCATTAGGCTTTTTTTGGGAATTGAGGGGAAGACAATGTCACTTGAATCAGAAGTAATCAATGACTTTGCTTTAGAATTTTTTAAAAAAAACATTTTTAAACAATTGTGGAATGTTTAAATGAAGAATGGGCATCTCAAGTACTGTTCTTGGTTCAGCACTGTGTTGAGAATGCTTCAGCAGACTGTGGGGGATGTTTTATGTCTTGTTGCCTCTTCCTTGACAAGCTGACCTATCTGAAGTATTCCAACAGAGCTTTGGTCATTACCATCTCAGTGACTTTATGTGCTACATACATATCACTGATACAAAAAGCATTTCCAGTTCTATGTTTGCAACTCTAAGGCAAAGAGCCAAATTAATGTAATCATATGAAATTCTCATTTAATAGATTGATGACTTTAACAATACGGGAACTGAATCAGCAGCTGAGGTAATCAGATTTTTTTAAAGAAATGTTCACCTACATTTTTATTCACTTTGTTTTATTATTGTAATTTGGGTTGGGAAAACTTAGAAAACAGCACACGAATACCTAATTAAAGTTCAACCAAGGAGCTAACGAATTTTTAACTTATATGGAACTATCCCTGTACTTGAAATCAATATATTGAAGTCTGAAACCGAGCCTGGACTATGAATACTTTGTGGTTAGTTAAAAACATCTAAAATGTAAATATTCAAAGCCACCAGAACTATTTTATATATATTGGGAATGATTCTTTTAAGTCCTCTGGCTTTGCAAAGAATTATCTTAAAAGCTCTTTGCCTTAAACTTGAAATTAAAGGGGGATTCTGACAATATACAGTTGCTTGAACACCTCACTCGGTTAACTTATTTTTTTACTAATATACCATATGGGTTTTGATTTTAAGTCATTGAAATAAACGTTTCATTTCAAAAATTAGGGTCCCAAGGGTCAGTTGTCTTTCACTAACAGAAGAAAATCACACTCCTACTACAGTTTTGGAAAGAAAAAACGAAACCTGCAAATTCATCAGTTTTAACTTATTTGACGGGGGGAAAAATATGGCTAAATTATATTTTGGCAAATAAGTTGTAAAAATAGAGTTGAAGCAGCACCATCCTTCAAAAAACAATTACTGTACCTGACAAATTACATATTAGAGTTACAAATTACATCTTTCTGTGTTGAGCTATTGGCTTTGTCCAGCTGCAGTTTATTATCATTTACATAATAAATGCAAAACTGGAAGTAGAGTGTGGCTACAACCTGTTCTTTCCCAAACCCTGAGTTTTTATAGCTAACAGTTAATGAAAATCTATAAAGAAATTAAGGAGTTTGCCAGCTGTTACATTTAAAATAGAATTCAGTCTTGACAGTCTTCAGATCCTAGAAGAAAACTAGTGACTGCCACAGGCAGGTGGATTTATTCTTGTGGGTGATATTCAATACAAGTAAAGCTTTGGTGGACACAGGTTAAAACAGCAGGTTCATTAAGAAATGAGTCTATCTAGAAGTCAAGTTTCATGAGAATATAATAAATATCTTTTTGGACAGGAAGGGGATGATTCACTACTAGTTACAGTAGTGCCTGTAAAAAGCACCAGGATACCTGGGAAGATGAAAATAATCTCTGAGAACACAGGAAAGGAGAGAGAAGAGGAAAGAAAAACACAGGATGAAGAAATGAAGCTAAAATATGAGGAACAAAACAAATTCCTTAAGGAACCCAAGTGCCTTTCATTTGTCAAGGTAAACCAGTCATCCAAAAATACCTATATAATAGATATTTATTAGCTCAAGATACAACTTTTTCATTTTTCTTACACAGGGTGAAAATGAAAACAGTGAAACTCTGGAGCCTCTGTCTCCTGGTAAGCTGAAAGTAACATTTGAAGAATTGGAAAGACAAAGACAGGAGAATCAAAGGAGACAAGCAGAGGAAGAAGCAAGGCAGCGTTTGGAAGAGGAAAAACGTGCCTTTGAGGAAGCCAGGCAGCGAATGGTAAGTACATGTTTGGTTCTTGTTGGTACAGAATTTGCACACTGCCTTTACATTCCTTCCTGTATATGATTCTTCTTCTTTCTTATTCCTTAACTTTATTTCAAACTGTTAAGGGTCTGGAAATAAGTTTTTTAAAGACATTTTTGACCTTTGTTCTAACCCAGTAACCACACTGGCATAACGCTTTAGATATTTTTTCAGTAAACCAAAGAAATACAGGTGTTTTGAAAGTGCCAGCAACTTAGTAGATTTTCTAGATACACTTTGTACTACCTTAAGCTATAAGCCTTCAAGAAAATGAGTGACTGCCTGTTTTCTTCTGAAGTAGTGCTGCAGATGGTTCAGTAACCAGTTTTTGATGCAAACATTCTGTAGTAACAGAATGCTGTTTCTTATCCCCATATTTATTTGTAAATGTGATAGAAATATACATCAATTACAACTCTCTTATGAAAGGGGAAAAAAAAAAGACAGATCAGCTCTTCTGTATGTACTGACATAACATACCATACATTACCAGATTAAGTCTCCCAATTTGTCAGAAATGCAGCTCACAGATCCTGTTTTATATAACTTGGAAAACTGCCTCCAAATGTGTTCTTTATCATAAGTCAGTTACATAAGATTAGCTATAAACAGACCTCACTATAGTTTGTTCTTTGATCACACTGAAGGAATCATACATTTAGTATTAACCTAAGATAATCAGATAATTTAGTATTTGCATTTCCTTATTTTTCCATACTCCATTTCCAATAGCATTTTTAAAGTTCTGTATTTGAATACCCCTGTACAGTCACAATCACTATGACTTTCTTAATTCATATACAAAATTCACATACAAACCAGATTAACAAGAAATGAGATTTTAATCTTGCATAAAAACTTGGAAAACATTATTTATAGGAATTTGCTACGTTAACAGAGTAGAATTATGCATGAACAGTCTTGGAAAAACAGCTCTAGATCGCTATTTTGATTATATTTCATTAACATTCAAGACATTTACATTCTACAGAAACAAACTTAAAAACAAAACCAACAATACAGAACTTCTAGAAAACTGAAACACAAAAATTCCCAACTGGTCCATATTGAGAGAGTTCCAGGTTCAGGCAGCTACCCAAACTGTAGTTTACTTCATCATCTCCACCTCCAGTAAATCACTGTTGTTTCACACCAATAACCTTGCCATTACGTCAATAATGCACATTTTTCTTTTTTGCTTGGGGTTGGGCAAGGGATTCTAGTGAAGGAGAAGAGTTAAGAAACTGAAGGAGAGTGAACTTCATGAAGTCACTTTGGTGTTCTAACTGAACAGTAGTTCACATCTCTCTTCCTTATGCTTATGCATTTATTTATCAAGTAATATGAAATAAGTTACAAATTCCCCACATCAAAATAAATTTTCTAACATGAAGCTGTACCTGATGACCAGCTGTTGTGAAAATTTGAAGTAGACATTTTTCTTAAGAATCCAGCAGTGAATTTCCTTCAATTCTTTAAATTTTTTCCCCATCACAAATTTCAAATAAAGGATTTCTTTAATTCCCTTAATGGGCTACCCCACATACCAGTCCCAGGGCTGCTCACAGTATAGAGATCTGGATCATCAGTACTCTGACAGCTCCCAGTCCACTTCCTCCATTAACAGATAAAGTACTCTGGGATGTCCTCTGAAAGGGGTTCTTGATTGCAGTTTGCAAACCACAGGCTTCTCTTAGCAGGTAAGTGTTCACTGGAGAGAAGCTATTGTGAAGAGATCAGAGTATCTCAATTCCTTTTCTTCAGTGATGATTAAATGTCTAAAAAGAAAACAAACAAAAATCTCAGTCTGGAATAATAGCAAAATGGTAACTGATTCAGTTTTGCTATAAGACTGTACAGCATTTCTTTAACTGGTGCACTGATGAAAGCGATTTCTATACAAACAAAAAGGCTTGATGGTATAAACATCTATGAAAATGATGTAAATGAAGAGAATAGAGTGTAATTTACAGTAAATGATCCAACAATGAGACCATGAAGCATGTACTTAACTGTTCAGCCTCTTCCTGGTAATACATTGTTCTTTCAACTACACACTCAACAGACTTTTAAAAATTATAAAAGCTACATGTAGGATACTGAAGATTTCTCTTCTTGCTTCCCTGGCTAAAACAAAGATTAAAATGTTTCTCACAGGAACCTAACTCTTGAAGCATTTTTCCCCCAAGGAGAAAACAGTATTTATAAAAGATCAGAAAGGAACTAAGTATTTATTTACAATAAAGAATATTTTTTTGTTTGGGTAAATGCTTTCTACATTTTCCTCTCCCTAATCTCTTAAGATAAATGAAGGTGGCGATGAAGAATCTGAAAATACTGTTAAAGAATTCCGCCCTGGTAAACTCAGACTCAGTTTTGAGGAGATAGAAAGACAGAGGAGAGAAGAGGAAAAGAGGAAAGCAGAAGAGGATGCACGACGACGCATAGAAGAGGAGAAAAGAGCATTTGCTGAAGCAAGGAAGAACATGGTATGGTATTTTTGTCTAGCATACAATTTAATTTTTACCTAAATCTCAATCTGGAAAGAAACTCTGGGAATAACTTTTAAATAAAGTTAGGAATACATGCTTCAACTCCTTCATTAATTAGTTCACCTTACAATTTATTAGAAGGTAGTTGGGTAAACTAGTTAAGTTCATTTACCAAAAATTCTCAGAGAACAATCCCTCCTTACAGCCAGCCTAGAGAGGATCTCAGGTAATTTAAATCCAGTGGGTGTTATTACACTCGATGCAACATCCTTGGGAAGCAAAATTCCAAATGCAACATACTTGGGAAGCAAGGAGGGCTTGTTTTGGGTTTCTTTGGGAAGAGCAATTTCATTTACAACTTTAAGTTTATTCCCCTACCTTTACACAGTGTCCACCAATCATCTCTTACTACTAAAGCACAATTAATGGCACAGTAGAAAAATGCTCATTGCAAGTATGAATCTTCCAGTCATCTCTGGCTCTTTAGGGAGGAAAAATTAAAAGGCTAAACTCAACTACTCAATGTTTTTAATGCTTGTTCAGAGAAAAACAAAAAATCACTTGTGGTGTTTCCCATTAGAGCACTTTGTGATACTGTCTTCTCTTGACAAATACAGATTTATGTCATACGTAAGGACTTCTAAAATTTGAGTTAGGATTTTACTGGAGACAAATTTTCAGGGGCTTAGGACTACCTGAAAGCACAGAGAGACGCTTGATTTCAGAGGTTGGCAACTATTCTAAATATATATATAAATATGTGGTCCTCATACTTATTCCAACCACTTCAAGATTCAGCAGGCTTTTGGGAATAAGCCAGTTACTTATTGGTGGATATCAGGAAATGCAGCATTAAATTACACAAATATAAACTAAAATGAAGTAGGGTTTTTTCCCAAAAGGGAGGGCAGGACCTGCCAGTCTAGAACTGTAGAATAACCCAGGCATCTTCCTACATCCTGTGTGGCTGGATTGGGAAAGACCTACTGCATGCCCAGTAACATTTTCCCAATCACTCAAAGCAATACTTGGGAGAGAAAAGTAAACTTTGTATGAGTACTGATACTGCTGGCAGGGCTCCCTCTGCCTGGAAATTGGGCCAAAGACAAGACCTGTGCTGAAAGACTACCTAGAGAAGCTACCATGTGAATTTATATTTCATACTGTGCTGAAAAATAGTGTCTGTCTGTAACTCCAAAGAAAGAAAACAGAAGCTAAACCCAATTAAAACTACCCTCAAACCAACAAAAAAAGTGCTACTGGAGACTTCTGCCACTACAGTTTTTATGAAAAGGCAGTGTAGAACTAAAGAAAGCACAGAAAGTATGTTCTGCTTCTGTTTTTTCCTGCTTTCTTGAGAAACTCTTTTTTTGGCCTCAGTGTAGCAAGAACCTAAACTCAAGAGTCCAGGCAAGAAAAGTCTCACTGATAAACAGGGTTTAATCCATCAGATGCAGCACAGAGCCTGTGACTGCTCTACCTGCAGGCAGTGAAAGTGGTCTGTAATTTAAAAAAATTATTGAAATGCATTTTCAGCATTTATATACTTGAAAGTTTTCTATTTGGTAGCATCCTGACTATGAGCACTACACTCATCTACTACTTGTAACAGAGTGTAACTCTTCCTTATTTCCCACAGCTACAAAATGTAGCAGCAATGAAGATTTGTCCTAAAATGTTTAAAACTGTAATAGTCCTCTCTTTCAAAGGCAGTGAAAATGAACATTGAACTGTTATTCCTGAAGGAACTTTTCAATATTCATTCATTTTAATTTCGTTCTGGAAGAATACACACAGAGAAATGGTAGTATTGTGGCTGGAAAACACAAATGCCACCTTCTTTTGGATCTATTTCACACTTCCTTGTGCTATTTCCATGCTCCCCAGCATCAGTGTGATCACTTCTACACTGAAGCAGTTACCTTTTCACCCCCATCAATCTTTTTCTAGTAGAGACTGCAAAAACAAACTGTCTTAGCACAAATTTTTTAAAAAAATCTTTCTCTGTTTGCTCCCTGAATATTTGTTGACTGTGCTGCAAAGCGTTGTTGTTACTGGAATGTTTCTCACTACCAACCATTTCCACTTTGCAGAAAAAAAAGTATAGCCTAATTTCACAAAATATGACTAAAATGTTTACTGAACTAACCACAGGGCTTTTGTACATCACACAACTCAGCTAAATCTTTGGGGTTTTTAACCAGGGAGAAGGTGGCTCACTGTCTTCTCCTCACTTACTAGGTCAGAAGTACAGAGGCATCTGCTAGTGCTTGTACACATGAACAGCTTTTGAACTCTAGTGGGCAAATTCTGAACTGATGCTTCTCATGGTCACTTAGGTTCTGTATCCTAAAGTGATGAGCTTATGAACTAATGCATCACCAGCAAGAGACTCTCGTGTTTTTTGCTAATTTAGTTATGGCTAGCCTCTAAAAACTATGGGGCATTGTTTTCACTATAGGTAAGAGTTCACAGCTTTGGTTTTTGACTTCATTCTCTATAATGCAATTTCAACAAATATGCTCATATTACACAAATGAAGAATGGAGGGAATGGTGGTGCTGAAAACTAATTTTAAGCTTAGAGGAAAAACCTGAGCAAAATCTGTAGTGAATAGCAGAATTTGAGTGGGACTGGGCTAAAAACTACTGAAAGAGCTGTGGCAAATAAAGAGGATATGGGCAAAGTAGGTCAAGAGGGTGGTATGAACCAAGATGACACCAACAGCAGAGCAAGGTGTGGGTTACAATGGCAGTAAGCAGCAATAAATAGAAGTAGTGACAAAGGCTCTTAAAGAAATGTCTATTTTCTGTCCCTTTATAAAAATAGAGCACTTTCTCAAATGGCAATGTTGCTCCTTTAATTATTTCTATCATTTGGCTAATTACTGCTGTTGGGAATGCTACAACTTAGGGCACATTGAGCTCCCCCATGTTTGCTAGAAAGCTTTTCAAAGCTGTGCTGATTAAACAGTGCCAAAAGCCACATCACCCCCAGGTCAGTGCCTGACCTCACCTCACCTTTACCTACAGAACATTCCTATTGAGACAACCTCTGTTATTAAGTTTACACAATTACATGTGCAAACATCTATTCATGGAAGTTTAGTCACAAACTTACATTAAAACTCCTGCATAACTCACTGTCACTACTGTCTGCTTTTGTAGTGTTCAGTTTTGTATTTTAGTACTTCAACACATTCAGTCTGACAGAACATTAGTTCTTGCACTTCCTGCTTTGGAAGTGCACTGAAAACTGCCTTTTGTTGGCCCTACTATCCTGTGAATTATTCTGAAAGATAGGCCAGCTGCTCCTAATGCCAACCAAGCCTAAACCTGCTCTGAAGCCAGACAAGGACAGGGAAAGGAGGAAATGCTGGTGGGTGTATAAACCAATAAACTGGCCATATAACTTAGCATAAACAATTTGTGCACAAAGAAGAGCTTCTTCTGAACGTTCTGTTCAGTTATCCTTACTGGGAATACTAATACTGCTTTAGAACATGAATACAGTCCAGATTGCTTAAGATTAAAGATAAATGTACTTCAGCATTAAGAGCAATGACATTTAAACACAAACACTTCGTCTGAAGTAAACAAGAATGAACTGCTTCAGGTCCTAAAGGTGCACTTAGAGGACATCCTCCCCCACAGAGGGAAAACACTGCATTTTAGAAAAACACCTAATCTTCATTATATAAGTTTAGTGTTGTAACTAAAGTCAAATACAAACCCCCAAACCACTCCCTCCCACACCAGCAGAGAAATACCCACACTGGCACAGGGCACCTTTCTGTGCTCGGGCAGATGTGACAAAGGAGTCGCTTATCTTTATGTACCAGAAGCGTCTGAACAATGCTGTGACTTCATCACAGATATAATTAATGCTCTAATTTCCAGCAGGTGCTGGATGATGAATCACCAGAAATGTTTAAAACCTTTTCTCAAGAATCTCTCATACCTGGTAAACTGGAAATTAATTTTGAGGAGCTGCTGAGACAAAAAATGGAAGAAGAAAAGAGACGCACAGAAGAAGAGCGTAGGCAAAAGTTGGAAATGGAAAGGCAAGAATTTCAACAGCTAAGACAAGAAATGGGAGAGGTTTGTACATCAAAATAGGTGTTAGGCATGCTGTGAATAAATTAAAATATATCACTTCATTACTAAAATCTCTAAGTTTGGGACTAGACAGAAAAATTCCTTTGAAAGAAATTTTAAGTTAATACATTTAACATTATGTGAAAGAAAAATAGAAGGCAGTATTTTTAAAGCATTGTATATAATGACACTTTTATCACTCATCTACCAGGAAAATGTGTTTATCCCTCACCACCTTAGAAGTAAGTAGTTACAAATTTTGTAATCTGGTTTTGCAGTAATTTCTGAAAATTCTGGACTATTACTGAAATGATTAGGTAATATTTATACTGGTAGAATAGAAACATCTAGTTCCCAAAAGACAATACAAATACAGAAGTAGGAAAGGGCAAAATTCTTCCTTTTCCTCACAGAAATACTGTGCTACCTAATGAGAAAAATACAGTGGCCTCAACTTTTAATTGGTGTATCAGGGGTTTGAAGACTGTCACAGCTGATTTTAAAAATCACACACAAAATCTGCTTTACATCCCAAATGTTCAAAACATCACATTCATGAACTTTAAACTTCAGTTTGGCTATGGGTGGCAATTCTTTATTACTCCCTTTTAAAGGTAAGAGAAGAACAATATTATTTTTTTTTGTTGCAAAGCTCGAGCAAGTAGTAAAGGCTCTAGCTTGTGATGTTTGCAACTAATCCAGGGGAAGCACGAGAGACAAGGACATCCAGCTAAAACCCATATACATCTTTACCATCAACCAGAGGTCATAAAAGGAGGGAGAAAATTACAGTAATTACAGCTTCAAATGTGGTTTGATTACAGGATCCACAACTGCCCTTTCTTTTCCAGCCATGACATTCTGAAATGTCATTTACTTTTTATTGAATTAAAAAAAAAATTAAAAGGCAGTATTTTTTTTAAACAAAAGAGCTGTATTTTAGAAATTACTTCATATCATATTGCAAGCAAACAGAGGTGAATTTTGGATTCTGGATAAGTAAGTTTTTTGTATTGGTTTGTGTCTGGTTTCCCAGGTCTATGAAGGGTAGTTTATTGATAGCAACCCCTGAACAAATGGCATATTCAAGCAAAGTATTTTAAAAGCTGTATCTAGTTAAGATATGATACAAATGTATTCCTCATGAGATAGCAAGGAAACAAAATTACAGGGGAGAGGTCTCTGTACTGATTTCAAATAACAAAACTGTAATGTATTGAATGATACCATCTGTGGGGGAGAAAGGGCAGTAAAAATATTGATGGCATTTTCCACCTTACATGCTCTGTGATTTCTGAACAGCTGGAAGAAGAGTCTGAAACTTTTGAGTTAAGCAAAGAGTATGAAGAATTGATAAAGCTAAAAAGAAGCGGTTCTATTCAGGCAAAGAACTTAAAAAGCAAGTTTGAAAAAATAGGACAATTGTCTCAAGAGGAAATACAGAAGAAGATCGAAGAAGAGCGAGCAAAGAGAAGAGCAATGGATGAAGAAATCAGAGAAAGGGAAGCTGAAAAATTTCAAGAGGTAAGTTGCATTCTGTGTATGCTAATGATTCACTTAGCCAGCACTCTAATGATCCAGGAGTGGACAATGCTGCTGCTTTCATCAAATTTTACTGTTTCCAAAATTGTCTTCCCTTCTTTCCTATTTCCTACCTTTGGATGCTTAAGGATATCAAACCTCAGCATCCCTTAAAGAAACAGCACCAGTTTATTATCAGTGATTTGGTCACACAGAATTCTGTTTTTCTGCTCAAAGCCCTAAAATTCAGCATTTTAACCTGAAACCTACCAGTCTGAGGGCCTAAAACATCCATACCTGAAAAACACCTATCAATCATCACTTGAACTGCTTCTTCATCTGAACTCTTAATTAATTCTCCACTACGTGAACTGAAAAAAAAATTCAATTACCAAATCAAAACACCATTTGACCTCTGTCAGGTATACTCACTCCTCCGGGCAGAGTGGAGGAGGCTGCCCCCTTATCTATACAGGCTCAGTGTGAACCTCAGTGCCAAAATGTAAAATTTTAACAGTACTAAGCCTGATCTGAGCCTCATTCTGGCTCTTCTTCTACACAGGAGTCACTTCAGCATCAGCTCAAAGCCTGTCCTATTTCTGAGCTTTTAAAGTAATGACTGACACTCCTTGTTTTCATAAGGCAAACCGTTTTAGGTGTTGAACCCACGCTAACATCATGGCATAAAACTCCAGTCACTGAGGATTTACATTTGCCAAGAAGTGCTCAACTTCTATATGAATAAAGCTTTGGGAATATTTACCTATAATTTTTGAAATTACCTTTGCAAAAATCTTGTCCTATCCCTGGGATGAACTTTCATGAGAACTACCCTACACTCAAACAAACCTCGGAAAAAACCCCCAGGTCTCTGTGTGGCTTTCCTCAGTTAAAAACAAACTCTGGGAATACGAAACTAGTTTTAATATCATGCTCATTTACTATATGTCTAAGGCAATAAATAATCATCAAGCCCCGTTTTTAATTATTTCCCAAGGATGATGATGTAGATGTGACACCAGCCAAGAAAAGTGAAGCTCCATTTACTCACAAAGTAAACATGAAGGCTCGTTTTGAGCAAATGGCAAGAGCCAGAGAAGAAGAGGAGCAGAGGAGGATTGAGGAACAGAAATTACTACGCATGCAGTTTGAACAAAAAGAAATTGATGCAGCATTACAGAAGGTATAAACTGCAACATAATATTCCCCAGTCATAAGTGTCATTTAATTTAGCTTCTAATTACCACTGTAGGCAACTTTTTCTAGCAGGTGCTAGGAATTGCTGCAATAATATAAAACTGCTCTTGGTGTTTGCACATACTCTCCATGGAATCAAAGAATGGTTTGGGTTGAAGGGACTTTAAAGATCATCTAGTTCTGACTTCCCTGATGTAGGCAGGGACACCAAAGCTCCATCCAACCTGGCCTGAACACTTCCAGAAGAGTATATGACACTGCCAAGAACGGTCATGACATCCCATGAATAGTCTGAAAATGGAACTGACATTCATGCCTGTATTTTACACCAACATTTCAGCCTCATCAAAATGCATTTTACTGCCTGGAGCATATCCAGAATGGGCCCATTGTTATGTACTAAGGACAGATGTGCCATCTCCCCTTATCAGAAACACAGTAAATTGTAATCAAACATGTATCACTAGCAGTCATAGAGCTATTGCTAACTTTAAATGTTTTAAATTAACTTATTTTAAAACAGAAAAGGGAAGAGGAGGAAGAAGAAGAGGGAAGCATTATTAATGGTTCTACTTGTGAAGATGAGGATCAAGCTCGATCTGGAGCTCCCTGGTTCAAGAAGTCACTGAAAAACACATCAGTTGTTGACGGCGAGCCAGTGAGATTTACAGTTAAAATTACTGGAGAACCAAAGCCTCAAGTTACATGGTGGTTTGAAGGGGAAATGTTGCAGGACTCTGAGGACTATCAATATATTGAAAGAGGAGAAACCTACTGCCTTTACTTGCCAGAAACCTTCCCAGAAGATGAAGGAGAATATATGTGTAAAGCAGTCAACAACAGAGGCTCAGCTGCCAGCACCTGTATTCTCACCATTGAAAGTAAGAGCTAGCATTTTGCTTAAATCTCTGTCAGTCTTCTTGTACTTCTCCTGTTATGAAAATCTAACTTCCTGTCTCTCTTAACCCTTTTTCTGTTTTCTAGCTGATGACTACTAATGCTCTACACTTTAGCTGGAATCTTTCTTCCCCTCAAATTTCTTACTGCATCATCTCTTTCTCTGATGGGGCCAACTAAAGAAAGCAAGGATGTGCATTAGTCATTCCTGCATCAGATAAGAAAATACCCTTCAAATTGTGAGAGTTCCCTACTCAATGCAAAAACTAGTATCAAAGGCTAAGAATAAAAAATCAATGTACGAAAGATCAACTGAAGGAAAAAGCTGAATGATCATAGTGCTCCAGCATTTGAAGACCAACTCTTGTGTAACAGAATAAAGCTGAATACACGATCTGAAAACTTGTGTAGTAGTGTAAATCTATTGGTATATCTTGCATGAGCACTGAATATTTAAGCTGTTCTACTTTATCCCAGAGGCACTGGACTGGCAAAAAAAAGTAATTATTGATGAATTTCAAAAACCCAAGTGTACTATTTTTAAAGAATAAAAGACAACATAACTGCTCAGCATTGTTTCAAGGAGCATAACTTCTTTTGTTTTAAAATGGGCTTGCCTTAAAAATGCTCTGCTCAAACTGTGCAGCTGATAACCTCAAACAAAAACAAGCTCCTTTAGGTCTGTAGCAGTCTCCAAAGTACCCACACTTGCTTGCAAAACTTGTGATTTTTTTCACTGATTAAATGACACAGAAACAAGTGGTGACATCTATAATTGGCTCATATTTAAAGCTGGTTAAAAACAAGCTTTAAGAAGAGTATTTTCATGAAGTGCCTATTTTCTCAACCTTAACGCAGTAAGTTTATTGTCACATCTCTAAACACTCTTTTCTCAAGGCTACTATACTATTTTTCTCTAAGACTTTCTGACATCAACATTGACATCACTCTTGCTGACACCCATCTGAACCATCCAGATTAAGCTTCTGGAAGAGTAGCTTTACCAAAAAAAATCACATTTTAAAGTACTCATGTATCGGCCTTGACATAAAGGCCAGGTAAGCTGCAGGAAATTAAATTCATGTGGTCATTTCAAAAAGGAATTTCCTGTGGCTGAATCTGCTTTCTTTGTACAGTTATCTGCTGCAAGTCACTCTTTGGCCTCATTAAAAATGGTAACGAGCTGCATGGTGTTTTGAATTAGTATTTATCTTAATAACCACAAACATTTTACTTCATTTTTTGTGGGTGATGTTCATTCACAGAAGTACACATTGCTACAGTATCTTTGCTCTGAAGCTGTTACTTCAAACTAACAAAGGCAGGGATAGGAGCATAAAAAAGACAAAAACATGGCTATTATTATTCATCAGTTTACATTTATTGAGAAAAACCATACAAAAACCATTATACAGTTAATGTGTACCCATATTACATACAATGTCAATGCAAGCTCAAAACCACATTTTTGTAAAGCATTCAATTTACCTCAAGTCCAAGCTGCATCTCCCTAAGACACTGTTCCCATCACAGTTGCCTTTTAAAGCCAATCTTCTGTATACACACGGGTAGGTTCTGCAGAGAACACTTTTCTCAGGACGAAAAGGCATTTCACATGCACGCAAGAGAAATATTTGTGCATACACAAGAGTTTCATAAGCTATTACTAGGGAAGAGGGAATCCTGTCAATTGAATGCTTTCTGAAAAGCCCAGTCCTCCCTTCCTCCCCCCACTTCCAGAAAAAAAGCAAAATGGAAAAGCTTCTGGCATGCAATGGAAAATTTAAGAATTACTCTGGAAAAGAACAGCGGAGAAACAGTTTCTAACCACCCAATAAAATAGCACTAGTAAAAAGATGAAATACTTCAAGATAGGCTGTGCAAGTGAATGGTGAACCTGTCTGCCTGGACAAGTGAAACAGATGACTTATTACACTAAAGAGTATCCACCTGGTATTCTGTTCCTTGTCCTAATAAAGTGTAGGCTGCAGAAAGTGATATGAAAATGCTTTTCCTACTTGGAACATTATGCTTCCTTTTAAAACCTTTCTTACTCTTCACATTCACTGTGGGACACTAAGCAGTGAGGCTGGGGTAAGCAAGAAACATTTCAAGACACCTTTTGGACAAGTTCACTGCATTTCTAAGCAAGTCCAGTTATGTTTTCTGGATACTGGGGTAACTCAAATAATCTACTGTAATCCCAGGAACTCTGAGTTTGGAGACAGAGAGGAAAAAGAAACTCTATGCTCTGCACAAAGCCCCATGCCTGTAAGCCCTGCAGTGAGAAAGCTGGAAGCCAAAACACCTCAAATGCTACACACAAGAACATCTCACCTTCCACACACTAGCAACATCCCAAAACAATGGCTTTTTCTTCTCTTTCTCCTCCCACAGGCTAAATTAACAACTGAAAGACTGTTCAAGATATCTCAGGAGTAACAGTTGAAGAAAAAAGTACCATGTAAAAAGGAAGTGAACAAATGACTCACCCCCACACTAAATCCACAGTATCAAAATACAAATGGTACACACCTACCCTCTTCTCACATCAAAAATGAAGTTACAATGTTAAGCTACAGATGAAATACTAAGTGGCTTGAGAAACTGAAGCATAACTATTAATTCAGTTCAAAAATTAGCTTGACTGTTCAGAAGAATATAAAGTAAAATAGATGGTTTATATTATTAAATCACAGTTTAAAAACTTAACAGATCATGGAACATTTATGGTCAAACAAAGAATACTTTAAAGAATGAGAAGTGATCAAAACAAAAATTATACCCTATATCATTATGTATGGGATACATTTCAAATCTGTTATGCTTTTGCCAATTTTACCTTCTACATGGAGCCCTTCTATGGTCCATGCTCATCGGCTCACCAATGGCATACACTCAAAGGATTCCTCTTTACTGGTAGTAACTATCTCAGGACCTGATTCTATGAGCTATGATTTGGTGCTTGCAGCATCTTCAGCACTGTGTGTGAAAATGAAGGCAGTATTTTTGAATATTTTTCTTTGATGTACAGATAAGCAGGACTTTTGAAAGAGGAGCAGCACATTTTAGAAACAAAATAATGAACAAAAAAACCAAATAGATGCTGCTTTATGTTAAGCTAAAAAAAACCAACAACAAAAGCTCAGAACAAAAACCTGTACCAGACCATCTGTAAGACATTTAACATTTCATACTATCAAAATATTCAGCAATTCAGTTAAAAGTATCAAGAAGCAGGTACACTGACTGCTATAGCGATAAAATATTATTTGCTGTGCTGTTAAGATTTAACTGGTGCTCATGCTTTTTCAGTTACAACATACTCATCTCAAACTCCAAAATCTCTTTTCCTATCAAGTATGAATAAGCAAACTAAGTTATCTAGAGATTCCACTACCACACTAGAACTGTAAGACAAGTTATCAAGTTCAGTGATAACAACAAGTCATTCTTTACATTGAGGTCTTATGGATTAAGTGGGAATAGTGCCCTATTATTAAAAAAAAAAAAAAAACATTTGTGAAGGCTGTTGACATTTCTAACCAAAGCAATTCCTGCATATTTTAAAGGTTTTGATTCTTTAATTGCAACAATTATCTATCTGAGATAAAATAACAAAAATTACTTATTCTGATCAAGTTCAATTACTGCAATCTAATAATCTTTTCAAAAGAAAAAAAGAAAAAAGAAAAAATACATATTGACCTAGAAATATAAACAGTTGCTTAAAAACTTAAGATTTTCCACTCAAATGGAACCGTGAGTAACAATGCATTTGGGGAAGCAGCAGATTGCTTTTCAATACACAACCACAAAGATCTCACAGGGACAACATTAATGTACTGAAATATATCAATTTATATACTTCCTTAGGTTGTGCTTACCTGTTGCTTTTTTGCAGCAGAACCTAAGGTGGAAGGTCTGGGAAGGCACTGTGAAGTATAAATAATTGCACTGTTTGCAATTAATAAAGATTTTATACCTTAAATGAATCAAAATCAACAGCCTCCATTTTGTGAATGATAAAGAATCCAGTGAATTTAATTTTGCTCAGTTTAGTACATAATAAATGCACCATTCTGTAAGGTTATCTACAAAATACCATGCAAAATACCTGAACTATTAAACTTAATACCCTACACTAAAGATAGCAAATACTGTCCTAGCCTTCTTCAAGCTACCAGCATAATTCCTAATTTTAAAAGGGATAAAAATAATTCCTTCTATTTCTACAGCACAATACATACATTGCTGATTACTTGAAAAAACTACTTCAGTTTTCAAGCCTTAACTTTTACTTCTCTGTGCAGCCACCCTAAAAAAATTTATTCTCAAAGCAACAACATGGTGTTCCAAAAATTAAAGCAATTAACAGTCATAGAATTATTTAAAACATACCTACATCACTACATATCCACAAACTATCTGGAGACAAAGACAACTGTCTAACAAGTGGTTCCAAAGACTTCAATGTTATGATATGCATACTTTAAAACACTGAATGACAGCTGTCTCAGGAGTACTAATGAAAAAAACTCTTACTCAGATAAACAGAAACATGATTTTCTTTAGCTATTGCTAGAAGTTTCAGGAATACTTACCCACCAAACTCAGATTATGTGTATGTATATATATATAAGCAAACCTATGTTTCTGAATTAAGAAGCAATTAGGATTTCCTAAGATACCAGCACTGTATTCCAACATAATATCACACAAGTACAGCATTTGCATTATGTGGAACATTGACAAAAAGATACTGTTGCAGTTCATCAATTTGTCATTCTGATGTACTTACAGTGCAATGCTCCTTGAAGGAACAATCAAGGATGATACACAGCACAGTCCTCCTCACCCCTATAGAGCTAGTTCTATACTGGCTGGATCAAACCTGCACTTCAACAGACAATGGCAAGACAGACTGTAGTGCACGTAGTCTAATATATGCAAAGAGCCAATAAATATGCAAAGAGCAAACATAGGATTTCAAGAGAATCAGCTTTTTAGTATGAGCATTAGAGCAATAAGAAGTTTCAAGTATATATAAAAAAATAATCAGTTGATTCAAATACTTGAATATTTACAAAAAGAAGTTATCTGCTCTGCAGGAAGTTCTCAACCACTCCCACCACTCAAACAAAACAGCGTTTCAAGGACAGACGCAATTTTTGTAACTACTATGCATTACCACATTGACTTTTCTATACTGAATTCTGAAGTGGACTACTTTAAACTGAAGGCTTAAGCACATTACACTTAAAGTAAGTTTTATAACTAGTCTGAAAAAATCCATAAAATAGTTATGCAGGAACAGTTTTGAAGTATTCAATTAAAAACAAAAGTTATCTGTTATAGCAGCTGCACAGGTCTGAAACAGTGGTCATGTATAAAAGGAAATTTCACTGTTAATGCAATGGAAGTATGCCAAAAGATCATCTCCTTAAACACATGCAGTTTTAATCAAGTAGAAAGAAAATTAAGGTATCAAGATTACTGGTGCTAGGCAGCAAAATACAATGAATGAAAGAGATCCTCCATCTACAGCTATTCTGCAAGAGGGGAAAAACACGCTAATGACAAGTTTTTAAACTCAACATGGTTTATGGGGGGGGAAAAAAACCCAATTCATTTGTGTACAGGTACCTTGATTCAGCGTTGCAAATCAATCCTATAATTAAATCTGCATATACCCACATATCCAACTTACCGACACAGGAGGTTTCATATTATTTATTGTAAAGCACAAAACAGGCATTTTAAAAGTGGTAAAGTATACATTGAAAAAGTACATTTATATCACAAAGCATTGACCACATAATTGCAAATACATTTGCTGGAATGTGTACATCTACACTAATACTAAAAACAAACCATTTTTTCATTTCTACACAGAAATATTACCTCCTATCAGTAGTGATAGATATTTTGTACATTTTCAAAAACACTATTTTTTTAAACCAAAATTAAGATCTTCATCAAGGCGTCTGCATCCATACATTTAACAAAGGTTTTTTCCCCCACACAATGAAGCAAATACTGTATTGTCCACTTCTTATTATTGGCCCTGTGCAGAAGAGATACATAAGAGATACACAAAAAGTTAAAGAAAATCCTTTAAATCGAGCTAACTCAGGAGTGAAGCCTTTAAGAAAGAAAAATCGGTTAATGTAAATGGTGGTGGCTTCTTGCATGGTTTTCAAAACCCTGGGAGGAGAAAGTTTTTCTTCTTTAAAAAAAAAATCACCAAACATATGGATAGATACAGAACTCAAGTTATCAGGTAAACAAAGTCATCTACTAATTATTCTGATAGCTATTTTGCTAGAAAAAAAGATGCACACCCCAAAGGAACAAAGCAGGAGACATGCAAAAAAATATTTACAACCACTGAGACGGAAGCCAGCCAAAAACCACTTCAGGACTGTACCTGTGGCGCTGGAGGATGCTGTGGCATTCCCTGTGGACTTGTCTGAGCGTAGTAGGCTGCCTGCTGCCTGTAGTACTCAGCCCACGCTGCGCTGTAATCTGGCTGGCCGCCCGGAGGAGCCCCGGCAGGGGCAGGAACAGCTTGACCTGCAGGTAATTAGAGTTACACAGCTTTGCTGTTGCAATAGTAATGAGAAAATTTTAAAGATCTCGACACCTAACAAACATCACCTAGCAATATTCCTCTGAGGCTTTTGAATAAACTTGTGGCTGCTTTTTTCAGCCTTAACACTCATCCTATTATTTTAATGTAATGATTCTCATGTAAATCAAAATTGAGGAACCGTAAGGACAGTTTTTTCTGCCTCTTGATTCATAATCATGTTTTAAAGCCTGCTGACCTAAACAACAATAGCATTTAAATACACACCAAGAGGCAAAAGTTTTTGTAATCCACCTAGACTAATTTTACCTTGTTTTACAGACTGCATTCATTAGCTCAGCAGATGTCAATACATCCACTTCCCCAATTCTGGCATTCTTCATTTAATTACAAGGCTATTGCAGGTTACAGTTTTCAAAAAGTGCAGTAAGTTTTGTAAACATTTACTCCAGTGTTGTACCCGCATTATTTCACTCCAGCACAGATTAAAGCCCTGAAACTTGCTTCTAAGCATCGTGGAAGCTCCAATCCTCAAGAGCATGTACAAATACACTCTCCCAGACAGCTCAGAATTACTGCTCCTTTCAATAGAATCAACTGATTAAACAGTGGCAGACTAATATACAGGGACTCTTCAGCCAAGCAAAACAATCAAAGAAAATTACAGCCAACCTTTCAGTTGTGCTGTTCTTCCACAGGAGATCTGTCACAGATGTTCTTACTTCCTTTTCCCCCCAACTTTAGAAACATCAAATACACCCCTCTTAGTACCACTGATCTTTATAATTTCTGAGAGGTGTTTTTGCAGTTAACACTACAAAATGTACCAGCAAAGCAACATTCTCAATGCTCTACCTAAACATCTGTCCACACACACTGGCAGGCACCCAGACAGAAGGGTTCTGTATGTAGGACTTCATTTGAAGTTTCCTGAAATTCCAAACCAGAACTTTTATTACTGTGCTATGACCCTTTTGATTTACTTTCTTAATGGGTTATTTTTCAAAGCAGAAGTTCTACAGTCAGGACAGGATCAAACCCCCACTAGCTTTACAAGTTTTCAAGATACTAGGAAAAAAAAACCCACAAACCCAACAGAAACAAACCTCCACATAACATCACCCTACAGGAAATAAACCCAAGCAAAATGGAAGCCTGCACTCTGCACAATTCCATGTGCACCCAACTGTCTATTCTGTTATGAACAGAAAGGGGCAGCTTCCACATGATGAGGGCTGGTTTTCAATTCTACCTGAAACCACCTCATCTTTTATTTGATTACAAGACCACTGAGGAACAAGAGTATCAAAAATTCTAATGAAGAATTTTCTAGGGTATCAGACAGAAGGTTGGCTTTGTTAGGTTTTTTAGAATACTTTAACAAAGAAAATTCACATGAAGAATCCTAGCTATTGACACTACTCCTAGACATGTGTAGCCTTCCAATCCTCTCAAAAACATGAAGTGTGAGCAGAGAATGTGAGTATTTGGGAAAGCACTAGCCTGAAAACCATCAAAATACAATCTTCCATTTTCCAACTCTTTACAACTTATTTTTTCCACTTAGACTGTAGGTAAGCTCTGAAAGTTTCTCTTTTATTTTGATTTATACAGTAAAGGAATTTCTAGAAAAACCTAAATTTCATCAGACCTTCAGAGCTGTTACCACATTTTACAACTTGTAATGTACCACCACTTACAGTTTACACTTCTGATCAATTATTTTAACAAAACCTACCTTTAATATGGTTACAAATTAGCCCAGGATACACTCTTCCCATGTTCACCATTATTTTGAGATAGTAACTGTACTTTCAGATTATTGTCAGCACAACTAAATGCCAAAGACAAGGGATTTTTTGTGCATTATGACCCAAGAATCTTTGGATATTCAGCCAACTATTTCAAGGCAGCACTGAAATTCAAATAATGAATCAAATAAAGGAAACTTAACATCTACTCAGACATGTCAAACTGGACTTCTGTCCTGATGGGTACTCTGGGGGCACCATTTCCCTACTAAGTATTATGAGTAGTTCTGAACCTACACATGGAATTCAGCCGTTTAGTCAAAGCTTCCCTTCAGTGCAGAAGCTGCACTAGCAGCACCTGCACATTAATATCCAAATTCTATGGGAACACTTACAGGTTATCCTGATCAGCTCCATACAAAGGAAATATGAAAAACACAGAACACCTCCCCTTTAAGGAGGGCTGAGAAAGGAAACATCAGCAGATTTTACATTTCAACATTATCATGGGTGATTCTAGTAAGAGCAAACTGTTTTATTTCTTTTTTCCCCCACTACAGTGCTAAGGATTCTTTTAAAAAAGACTTCTATTTTATTATGGAATCCTTTAACTGTATGTCAAGCCACAATATATGGGAATGACTTTAAATGACAAATTTACAAATTCCAATAAGGAGATACAAATAAATTTACTAATGATCATGAGTTCATGTTTAGAGAGAACAGTTATCCATGGGACTTTTTTGACTATTTGCTACTCAAAGCAGTAGCCCCTGAAACAAGGACCTGAAAAAGGGGATGGACTTTGCCACTGTATTTCTTCGTCAGAAGCAGGTTAATACTGGTCACTGTTCAGTGAAAAATACAGTGAAGTGTTCTCTGTGATTAACAGTCATATCACACCAGTAGGAAGCCACTTTGAAAACACTATTATTGTTTGGATGGGCATATTCCAGAGTGTTTTAGCATTTTTGGATCATTCATACTTGACTAAGCCTGAGAAAAGCCAAAACACCAATTGCAATATCACAGGCAACGTGTTCGGCGTGCCACAAGGATTATCAAAAGTTTTCTTCAGCAGCAAAAACAGAACTGACCAGGCTCACCAAGTCTGAGTTTCAGTTCAGCTCTCCCTAACAGTGTTTGGTAAAATCATCTGTGCTGTGAAAAATCTGAGCAAGTGACTTAATTCCCATCCTTTGGCACAAGTCAATGGGGACAGAAGATGATAGTACTACAGGAAGGACAAATGGCACTGGAAAACCTGGAGACCACAAGAACTTGCAGTTGGACAGCCTTCCTGTCCATCAGGTCTTCTACTACTTCTTAACATTGGTAATGAGGTGGGGAAAACCAGCACCATTTTGCATTACATCAACTCCAGCTGATTGCCTCTTTTCTAGGTGGCTTTAGAGAGAAATGCATCTACCACACCAAAATTCTGCAGCAAAAAGTTCTCATAATTTACGTTCTATAGGCCCAACCATCAAGAGCTCTCCTTCAGGCAAAGAATTTAAAAAGGAACTAAGATGAGAACTGCCCTTTTGTTTTTTCTCTTATTTGACTGTCTTGGCATCTTTTACATTTTGAATTTTAAGAACAACTATTTTTAACTCCCAATGTATTTTTTTGGCTCACACTTCTCTTTGGAATTGCTCCCATAAACTCTATCCCAACACCTTATAACCAGCTATTATTTAATCTGAGCAAGTGCAAGACTAGTGCAACCCAGACTATGCTTTCCAAGACAGCCAATTAGAAAGATGGCAGAGCGCCTGCCAAGAAATTACATTATTTTTTAAAAAGTGAAAGCAATCCACAAGTTTCCATTTCAGAATGTGAGCCAAACAAACAAACACAGTAAATTGTAAAGAAACAGCTGAAAGAACCAGGAAGAAGAAAAATGGGAAGGCCTATCACCTTAGAAAGCGCATGTTCAGGAATTGTAATTTTCTTAGTCTGATACACAGTTCTCAAACTAAATACTCATTATATATTTTCTGTAGAATTCATCGTTTATACTGTGCCAAAATAAGGAATAGTTATGTCTTGGCAAATAAAGCTTTTAATATTCCATGAAAAAACTGAGTGCAGTTGCAAGATGGCAGAACCACCACCAAACCCTTTCAGGCTAACAGAGACACATTCCAAACCAGATGCTGCTGTATGCCTAGTCAGAGATACCTGGGAAAGCACTGGCATTCCTAAACCCCTATCACCTACAGTCCCCACGGCAGGACACCATGGACAGAACATGACCATGTTTTAAAAGGTAATGACACCTTCTGCCAGAGCATAAAAACCACATACTCTTTCCTGATACACAAAACAATGAAACATCGAAGTTAACCAGAACATTAATTTCATTTTTATAAAAAACCCCTACCAACAACATATAACCTGCAGTTTGAACACAGCTCCAGAGTGCTGCAAAGCAAATGCTATTTAAAAAAGGGCACAATATAAATGAAAGCTAATTATGATGCTTTGGTAACCTGGAACACAGAAAGCCAAGTACAAGGAAAAAAAAGGAATCTGAAGAGAACTGGGAAACAAACTACCAAACAAGAAAAACAACAGCTTCATAAAGGAGATCAAAGCTGAACTTTAAAATTCAGGAAATGCACTTTAAAATACTCAGGTTGAAACATTTAAAAGATGTTGTTTCCCAATGATCAAAGACATCTCAAGTCTGAAACATTTTTGCAAAGCTGATTAGTAGCCATGAAATGCCTAAAACCAAAACAAAATTGCAGTCTGTTTCTCAGCACTATTTGGTTCAGAAGACACATAACTTTGCATTTCCATTTTTCAGGGTAGAAACTCCCATCTCATCCAACAAAATATACAAGTCTCCTGGAAGATTCCACTATGAATGTGGAACAGAAAAAAACAACAGAAAAAAGAAAAACCCCTGCACACTTACCCATTTTTTTGTAGTACTCCTCCCAGGCCTTGGTATAGTCAACCTGCCCTGCTGGTGCTGGATTTGGCTGCTCTCCTGAATTACATTACAAATGGTTAAACCAAAATTACTGGGGTTTGTTTCACACATAATACAAATAATCGACTGAAATCTTCAGTAACAGTTGCACATCACATGACTCAAATCTGACACTACAAACCTTTGTGGTACAAGCTACTACAATTAGAAACCAGCAGTAAAAAAGAGATGTTTTCAAGACTAAGGAAGTGCATACCACTAACAATACAAAATACCAAAATTCAAGTGGTAAGCCTCAGCCAGGCACAAAAAATATCACAACTGTAACTGTCCTAAACCCACTGGAAGTGATGCAACCATTTAAGCAAATGACAATCAACAGCTTAGCTCACTACATTTTTATTTATGAGTGCTCTATGTAGTCATTAAATCAGCACACACTGCAGCAAAATTCCCTTTGGAGTATATTCCAAGATAAATACACTACCCTTGTTATTGCTGAAATTAAAAGCAGTATTGAAGGCTATAAGCAGTAGTTTTCCAAGAAAACCAGCGACTTAAAAAAATTTACCCAACATATGAGAACAATGAAAAATAATGGGGTATTTACACCTCCAGCAATGAGAAATGAGTCCACTTCACTCAATATCTACCTTGTCCATTAGTTTGGGTTGTAGCTGGTCCACCAGGAGGGGCTGCAGGTGGTGGCTGTGCTTGCTGCTGATAATAGTGAGCATAATAAGCTGCCCACGCTGCTGAATTGGGATCTGTTCCTGGCTTGCCTATGAAAATAGAACATAAGCATTTATAATAGTACTACTATGAACAGAAAGCTGTCCTAAATGACTCCTTTCCTAGGCATTCTTTTTTTCCTCCAAGGAAAAATCCATCTAAACAAAATATCCATATACAACCTTTAAGTATTTTTTCTTTCCAGCATAAACTTTTTATCAGGTTTCAGACCAATGTACTGTACAAAGTGTACTTTCATAGAGCTGGTGAGATAAAATTTTAGAACCTTTACTACTACAATGCCACTTATTAATCTTACATGTGATAAACAGAAACAGATTTTTTTAAGTTCATTTAAACAGTCATGTTAATAAATGGTAGCAGCAATGAATCATTCTAGCACCAAACGATTTCAGTGGTTTTACTTTTGTTAGAACCTCACGCTAATGACACCGGCACCGGTGGAGGAGGCATGCCAAAAACATATTTCTGAAACAGAAGAATACAAGACTTACTAGGTATTTGCAATGCTTGTCAGTTACAACTTTAAGGTAACAGAAATACACAGCATTTTAAGATTCTGAATCCCCACACATGGCTATTAAGCATCACTATTTACTTACAGCTTTTTAGTATAAAAATAAGAGAAACAGTTGCATCTTCTGCATCTATCTCCATGGTTCCTTATTTTTATCTACATCTAGGCAGGCCAATGATGCTGCTTCCTACGGTTTTATTTCTCTGTTTCTCACATTTAGCCTTTAGGAATGGCTTATTCTTGCTGAATCACAGATTGATTACATTACCACACTGGCAATCCACAATACCTGAAAATCTACTGTTAGAGAACATAGTATGTTTTACACAACCAGCATAGATTTGCAAACAGTATTTTGCAGCCTTATAGAGTACAAGTATCCACAAAGAAATGCAGCCAAGTGAGGAGAAAATTTCACAAAAGGACACAGACACAACTGATACTTTAGAGTAACTGTGCATGGGAACAGAAATACAATCCTCCCTAATCAGGAAACAGGTAAGGCAGTGAGTAATGGAAGATGAAGAAATCCCCTGAAAAAGGCATTCAAGAAGAAACCCAGAGCAACAAATTAATGCTAAATGACATCCTGTGACAAAAGTCAGATGTAACCACTTCAAATGCACACAGAAAAAAATGTTAGCACACCACTTTCTGTTTAAAATTACACTGCTTCCGTGAACAATAGTGGATTTAAACTACACATTCTATATTCTAAGGTTACCTGCAAATATCAAATAAGCCATTGCTCAATTCCTCCCCTCCTTCTCCTCTCCTTAGCTACTTCTCTAGAGCAGAACACAGAGCTGCTTTCATTAAATTTTCAAAGAAATCTGACTGTAGTAACTAGCTCCACTTTCACGTGACAAGGGCAAGCACAGTTCTGGAGAAAGCACCTCTGAAAAAAGTACTAAAATAACCTATTTGTTACACTGGAATGAGTAACTAAGTGAAAACTGTAAAAAATTCACCCAAAGAAATGCTGGTCAAAAGAAACAGCAACTTCAACTGCACGTATGAGAACTTCATTAGATTTTTAAGACAAGTATTTATCAAAAAAAACAAGTTACAGAATCATTAAAATGACATTAAGGGAGTATTTTCCATTTTTTCTTACACAGCCTTTAGGCAGATAAATAGCTTCATAAAAATAAAGGTGGTGTGAAAAAGGCTGTAACATTTTAGCAGTGGTATTGCATTAAATATTTTTGCTATGCTAGGACAAACTCACTTTGAACCATTTTACTTCTAAATGATGTCAGCAGGCATTTAAAACGCTGAGCAGAATACATGCAGAGCTACCTTGAGCAGAATTTTGGGAACTAAGACCAGCAACAGCTCTTTGCAAAGACAAACACAGAGGTCCCTTCTCCACTAATGGAACCTATGCCAGGAACAGCAGCTATCAGAAAATACCAGTCATTTACAACAAAAATAAAATGGAGATCTTTTGGCTCAAGTTCTGAGGAAACTCTACCTCAAACAATTGAGGTACAACAGACTGAAGCATCTAGCCTTACCATGCCTTCTGTGGCTGATGTTCCATTTCCCCATATCCTCTAGTCCAACCAAAGGATGTAAACTTAAAGAAAAGCAGGATACTACAACTTTGGAAGTTGCAATTAAGTAAGAATTCCCAGTCTTGACAAAGATAAACAGAAACAGAAGAAAGATTCTACAAGGATGGGTTTAAGAAGAAAATACAGAACTATTTTAAGCAAAAGCTCAAAATACACCCCTAACTAGTTTTACTGTATTAACAGCAATTCACCATGGTTTTAGCCCTCAAAAGGGACTCAACAAAACACACAGAGTATCAGACTCTTAGAAGTAATTGTAATAGAACAAAACCTAGAAACATCATAGCATTAACTGCTAAAAGACAAATCAGTAAAGACTGTTAAAATACGAAGTCATTTACTATTAGAGAAAGGAAAGACATCCTTATTAAAGAGCTTTATGCAAAAACATCAATCTTAAGAAAACCAAATTGCATGAAATCAGTGAACCAAGACTTGCAAAAAGTATCATAATGATGCAGTTTCAGTAACATTTGTAAAAAAAGCATACTCCAACTGTAACAATTAAATTTCAACATTTCACAAGCCACATATGGAAAGTGCAAAACGTAAGTAAACTGACAATCAGTGAAAAAAAGCCAGAAAAACAAGAGCTTTTCAGCTTTATGAAGGCAGCACAAATGAACTGTACAATGCATATACTTGTAAGGACAGAATGGATGTACTTGAAGTATACCAACACTACAGTACAGCTGTGCATCTCTTACCTGGGTCTGGTGGGTTTGGTGGCTGCCAGTGTGGATAAGCATTTCCCCATCCCTGTGGAGCATAGGGAGCTGGAGGACCACTGCAAAAGATCAGGCCATACACACAGAGTGAAAGGCAGTCCCAGGGCACCCCACACAGAAGGAAGTCAGCTGAAGCAATACTTACTGAGGTGCAGGACCAGGAGGGCCTGGGTTATAAGGAGCTGGATTATATGGTCCCATGGGAGCACCAGGACCCGGTGGCCCAGGAGGTCCATGCGGGCCAGGAACAACACCGTGGGGACCGTGGGGAACCGGCGGACCCAAGGGATTCACTGGGCCCTGTAACAAGGGTAGCACAGAGAAGAAAATACACCTTGAGGTTCTCCATTTTCAGCATTTTAAAAGCATTTATCTGAACACTCAAAGAACGTCTAAAAGGTTTGACTGATTCTAAGACAGTTCCCTGCAGGAAACAGGCTACTCAAAGTTTGATTAGGCCAAGAGCTAATTAAAGGCAGCTGTTACAGTAATAGCAACCAAAAAACTGCACTTATTTCAGTCTCTTCTTGAAGTGAAGGACTTTACAAAAAACCCACGGAATTTTCCCCAAGTTGCACTAAACTCCCCACATTCTAACAAGACAATCAGTTTCAAAATAAATCAATACATCTATGTCTGACTAACTGAACCTGCTTGTAAGATCAGGCACAAAAAGCCTCTAGTAAATTTGATTACATGCACACACAGGCAAAAAACGTGCAGTGAAACTGAAGGTGTAACACGAATTAGAACTTTACCCAAACGTGCTAAGAGTGAAAAACAAAACAATTTAGTATAACTTGACATCTTTGAACTTACCAATTTTTTCATATACACAAAATTGTCATTTTCAAGAACACACCATATGATGTTGGAGAGATCAACTGCTTCCATTTCAAGATTTCATTATATTACTTTAAATCCAGATTACCATTATTATCAATCTGCTATCTAATTAAATTTTTCTGGGAAGCGAAGGGAAAGAGAAATCTCCACAAAGGAGACTTTCAGCTTTGTTTAGCTCTAATACTTAACAAAACAGCAGTTATCCACTCACTCCAATCTTTTCTTCTATAAGTTGCCGTGCATAATCTATTTGCTGGGGTGTTCCACGGATAGTAAACATCTTCATGTTTGGATCCGCATTAGGTGGAGGATTTCTCTGAAGCTCTATTCTAGCACCAGACTGTTGGCTTATGCTTTTAATAGTTTCACCACCTACAATGCAATACAAAGTTTTTATGACGTGCATCAAAGCAAAAAATACTGATTCACATCAGAGAATGTCAACACAATGGAAGCCGAAAAGACATGAAAAGGCACCTATTCTTATGAGCCAATCAAGAACATTCTAACAATTCAAATAACATCTCTTCAGTGTTGTATAGAGTTTTACTGGCAGTAAACTAGTAATAGAAATTATTTTCTAGAGGCTACAAAAATGTTAGTCAGAAACGGCACCAAAGAATTCCTACAACCTTGTCTGCATTTTTCATTTATGTAAACATTTAATATTGGACATAAATAACAGACACACGTGGTTATCAGTAAATATAACTTAAAATTCAGCCTCCCATAAAGAGGCAAGGAAGCCCAAATGACAAAGCCACACAGAGGCTGACAAGCCCACAACTTCTTGCAGTGCACCAAAGCCAAATAGCTAAATTCCCTGGACTGGCTCCTCCTCTTACAGGATCCAGAGAAGTTATGTGCATCACTAATACCTACAAAGTCTTCAAAGCAGGGGAAATTGGGCAATTAAAAATAAAAAAAACCCAACAAATCACAGAATCACAAAATATTCTGAGTTGGAAGGGACCCACAAGGATCATGGAGTCCAACTCTTAATGAAAGGCCCATACAGGGATGGAACACAGAACCTCAACATTACTAGCATCACGCTCATCACGTGCGTCTGTAGCGTGGCTTTTGTCCACACAGGAAAGCTGAGTGGTTTTTTAAAGTAGCACACAGATGTACATATATAAGATACATTGCCTTTTCCAATGATTAATCCAGTTTTGCCAGTAGGGACAATAAAATTGAACTCCTGTAATCCACCAGGAGGTCCCATGTTCCAGTTGCCTTGGCCTCTACCCCTTCCTCGACCACCAGGTCCTGGTCCACCAGGGTTACCAGCCTAAAAAGAAGCAGCAACAAAGAAATGAGCACCTTCTATAAAATTATAGCAAACAATGCAAGCAGGTTACATGACATCATTGTCAAGAAAAAACTGATTTACTACTCAGACAATTTTGTTAGTTAAAGCAAAGCCTTCCTTTTCTATGGAAGACCTAAATTACATTCTAGAAAATGTTCTGTACAATTCTGCATATGAAAGATGAAGAAGGAAAGAATGTAGAAGCAAGAAGGAAATTTCACACATACAAAGATGTAAGTTTTGTCTGCCTTCTGTAAATGCAGCAGTGGGGCTCATCTAACAATAAGCCTTTAAACACTGATTACACAACCAAAAGTAAGAGCATATTAGCTATTAACACAACAGAAGCAGCAGCTCTAAAACCAGCCACATCAAGAAATGCCATGACTGAATCAGTATGGTCACTTGCAAAACTCTTAAGTTTTACAGTCACTATAAAAGTAAACATTCATATTCCAGACCAAACTTTGAAGGAGATTCGAATGGCACACCTAAATTATTTTCTTAGTTACACACACTTTTTGAAATCTTTAGGTCTTTCCAAAGGTGAGCAGGAGATTTTGAACACTGAACAGCATTACCCAACCTGAACACTGCGAAGGAGATCTGTAATAATTTCTGCAGCATGCTGACATCTGTCAGGAGGCCCTGTGATCTGGGCTATTCTATCTGGAGTTGTTCCATCATCTGGAATAAAAATGAACTATTACAGTATATGCAATTCAGTAAATTTACATTTAAATCACAAGAACTTATGAACGTGTTACAAACCTGGCTTAAACTGGATCCTAACACCAGCATCATTCTGGATCTTTTTAATCATCTCTCCATTTCTTCCAATTACAATACCTACAGCAAATCGTGGTATTGGAACCTAAAAAAACCCAAACAAGATGTTGATGACACTGATATTCCTAAAAAATCCACACAATGAAAGAATTACTTAGAATTGTAAACCAGGGCAAGACCAATGCCACTTCAAGCTTTTTCAAGGATTAGTTTTTTAATATCAAGTCACAAGCCTCGCACATACTGGACTAAACCATTAAAAAGAAAGTTATCATATTCTTTAGAAGTTCTCATTGTGGTAGCAATTACAGTGGATTTTAGGCTTCTCAAAATAAAAAGAAAAAAGAATTTACAGACCATATAAAATGCAAATGAAGCTGTAAGCCTTTCCCCTGGTGAACAGTTACTAGCTTGTGACTTGCACTAACAGCTGGACTTAAGTAAGTTCTGTAAAGGCTGAAGTCCAATCTCAGTAATGCTGTAACATGATACATTTGGCCATATAATTTACTTGTTCATTTGATAAAAAACTCCAGCCACCTGAAATTATTCATAACTGCTGGCAATGTAAAGTGAATGCTGCACATCATTTAGTGTCATAAATTCAGCAGTGACCAAGTAATACTTACATGCCACAACCACTTTTGAAATCTGGTTAAAAGCTTTCAGTATTATTACCAAGTTTAACATTTTAAAGTTAACATCTCAAAACACAGTGAACAAGTTTTTCAACCATGCTTACGTCTATCCCTTCATTTCCTCCTATTCTTGACCCATATTCGTTGCGCACCTCTCTAAAGCCACCTTGATCACGAATTAACTCCAGCACCATTTCCTTGGCTTGCTAAAAGAAGAACAAAAGCTCTTTTAGGTACTGCAACATCAGAACAGATTTGAAAACGTTCTAATTGTGAGGCACTCCTTACCTGAACTTTATAAGGGTCTCCAGTTATCCTAAGGGGCTTGTCTGCACCAGTGTTCTGTGGACCATCTTGAATCATGACCATTTTGACACCTGCCCGCTCCTATTTGACAAAAAGGAGGTCAATACTCACTCAAATCCAGACTCAGGATTATCATATTTAAAAGAAAATGCATATATACCTGTAATTGTTTAATTGTCTCTCCACCTTTCCCAATAACTAATCCTGCTTTACTTGCTGGAATCATAATTTCTTGGACTGCATTTCCAGGTCCATCACCATGATGAAATCCAGGTGCAGGTCTTCCCTTTTCAACTATCTGATCAAGTAATCTTTTTGCTGACCTATGAAGGAAAAGACACACTTATAACAATCACTCCTGCAAGTATCATTTGCCCACATTTATTCTACTCAGCAATACTTTTCATTTGAAAAGCTTTTGCAAAAGATTTATAGTTATTATCACTAAGAAATATGAAGCAATCTCAATCAATCTGCAAAGCGTATCCTGACCACGTGTCAGGTCAGCAGCAACCAGAGTAAAATCACGATTACAGTCCCGACATCAGTTGAAAATACTTACTGAACAGATTCTGGTGTTCCAGTTAGCATACATGATCTTTCAGGCAGGCCTCCACTATCTGAAATCATAAAATAAAACCAACTTATCAATAGTGTTTAGTCAGAAAGAGATTATGAAATGAACCATAATATACAAACTGCTAGAATTTCATATTCAATGAAGCAGAATAATCAATGTATCCCATTTAGTGTTTCTTTCGCTCATCATAGTCATGATTACCACAAAAAAAATTAACCTCTATCTTAAATAAAGGTTCAGGCAATGAGAAGCAAGGAGAAATCTTTTGGACTTTCTACCAACTGCGCCCCCATTCACCCCAAACAGACAAGTTAAACCACCCCCCGCCCCCAATAGTTACCAGGTGCAATCTGTATTTTACAGCCAGATTCTTGCTGTATGCGTGAGATCTGCTCTCCACCTCTGCCAATTACTTGGAGAAAGAAAATACAGAAAGATTATTAGAATTCACAGCATCTGCTAACATCCCCCACTACGCTACAAGACCACACCCATACTACTTACTGAATCCAACCATCCCATCTGGAACTTTGTACTCCTCTGTCATCACAGACCTACAGCCAATGTTAAACAAAAGACATGACCATCCAGAGACTAAACCAGCATTACATTTATATATATCCTCCCATTAAACTAAACCAAGCTACTGCCCCACCATCACCCTGGCTTACTTGCCTCCCATTAATCTGAAAAGTCATTATGCAAACAGAGATCTACATAAGCTGACAACACACAGAAACGATGCAAAAGGTTCAAGTGTCGTACAAATCAGTCAAAAGTTTTCCTTCACCCTTTTAATTAACGTGTACAGTACAGAAAAGGCTACTGTAGCATTTAAAGTTTCATCTGTATATCCATCAAAGGGTGCTGGAAATTTTGGTCTCAGAAATGTCCAACACATAAGAATAATAGATCTGGCTGTTTAGGTAAGAAATGAGTGGAGAAAACAACAAGCTGCAACAAATGTAGTTGAGTAACACTCGGTATGAAGTCTGAATTATTTTATTTGTTTTTAGGCCATTCAGCTTTGCTTTTTGTTTACAAGATGGCATCACCCCCTTTCTCTTCAGATCTGCTTCCAACTCCTAGCTACGCTACCTATGCTAAAGCAGTAAAAGCCAGACAACGCATTTCCCTTTTATTAAGTTCAATCCACAGCCTAGGCTGTGGGAAAAGAAAGAGCAGTGTAGGTACATTTTAAGTGTCTGACTTGGGACTTGATAAAGCTAAATTTCAACAGATGACATACTGAATAAATGCTTCATGTGTTGATACCACTTTTTCAGAAAAACTGCTCAATTTCAATAAAAATCCTACGTAAAATGTCATATAAACTCTTACCTTTGCTGCTGATGCATTGGTGGTAGCTGATTTCCAAAAGCTATAAACAAACACCGTTAAAATTAAATTCAAACAAGTGGTACAGCTTACAACTAAGCTTCTCCTTTGATAATAAAACTAAATTGTATGAAACTTTTGTCCAAGTTCACTTTTTAAAAGTGTTATCAAAAGGTTTGAAAACGCTAAGACTCTCAACTGTTGCTACCACTACTGATAGTTTTACCAAGCAGACTCCCACTGCTTCCACCAAGTGACATAAGCCCCCAGCCATTTTCTGGATCTTACTTATTCAAGTGTCACCTACCAGAACACTTTCAAACTGTTGTTCTGACAATGTTACACTTGTTTAGGTTTTTTTGGCAACAAAATAAAAATTACTTACAGTCATTCTGGGGAGCAACTTTCTTAGCATCTGGTTGATCTGCAAAATTAAGATTTTTTAAATTTTTTTTGCCAAGAAATTCAGGAAATGTTTAAACCTTTACTGTGAATTGTAAATTTCCAGTGTATTTTAGCCCCCCTTTTTTTTCTTTCTTTCTTTTTTCTCCTCCAATTTCAGGGAGTTGATCGTCTGAATAAAAGAAAGAATCTCACGAACACTCAGCACTCGGTTAGTATAGCTGAAAAGATGTTAGGTTTTTCCACGTATCTATTCAGTTTAACAAAAGGCAGCTTTCAGAACGCACTGTACGCAGATAGCTCACAGATACCCAGTCACTGAAACTCAACTAAGATAAGGATCAAAGTTGAGCTTTGTTGGCTGCTCAAGCTAATGATGCTTCTATAGTAAAAAAAAAAGAAAAAAAAATCAAATCCATACAAAAATCAACAATAACTTAAAACAATAATTTCTGACAATGACCACAAATCTAGACCAAACATCTGAAAATACAACAGTATCACATGGCAATGCAATCTCATTCTGAATTCTGATATGAAATCCCTATCCAAATATCAAGCATTTCATAGCATAAAACTTAAAAAAAAGCAGAATCAAAGCAACTACATCACTACCGTCCAAATCCTTTCTGTACAGTAGAGAAATAAAAGGCATCATGAACCTATATCTGAAAAGATAATACTTCAGATGATTCCTTCCCACCCCAAAATAAAGGCTATATGAACCACCATAATTTATGTGCAGCAAAAACTCAGTCACATATTCCAAGAAATATTTGTGTCAATCCAGAAAGATCCACTAGTTTATGTCATGTTTACATACTAAACACAGGTAATAAATAAAAATTCCTGCCTTTAAAAGGAGAGGGCATTCCCTCCCAGTGTGTTGTACTGCTCGGACTTGTCCAAGAGCCATCTACACATAAAATAAAAAGAATACATTACATATATCATCTGAAGCATCATTAGCTCATTTTTGTATATTAAAAACCTCACCTTTAATAGAAAAAAAAAACCTTTATTGTTGGACACAAGAACTCCTGATATAAAGCCTTAGTTACATTCTGTAGACTGAGTTTCAATCCTCTTAAAGGAAAAAAAAAGGCATTTCTTTTTTTGTGAGACCTATGAGAACATTGCAGCACGCTCAAAGATTTCTTCCTGTAATTTAGCTAGGATTTTGTGTGTATATTAACCATATCAAACCCTGTTAAGTTCAAAGTGGATGTTCCGTGAGAGACAGAAGACAACACACACACATTTCAGGAGAAAACTTTACTGCAGTGTAAGGCAAATCCAAAAAGCTGCAACAAGTCAGAACATTTAAGTATGATCTTATCAGGGTTCACACACGCTGTAGGCTGAACTACTGGACTATGCAAAAATGTCTTCAAGCTAGAAAATTTACTTTCCTGTGTTTTTTTTAAAGTCCTATGTTTTTACAATGAAATGCATTAATACTTTTATTTGAAACAGTACTGCAAAAAAGTTAATGAAACAATCAAGCTTCAGGAACACTTCCTGCTCTAACTGTAATTTACAGGTTGTAACCAATCCCACACAACCACGAGAGACTTCAATGACATCTGCATAGGCATTTTGCAACCTGAATATTTTTATCCCTTTCCCCAGCATGCATTTTTCTATTTGCAGCACTTAAACCACATTTAAAATACCGTAAAATAGGCTTACATTCACTTCAGGTTAGAGCACAACGGTTTAAAACTTTCCCACTAAACTGAAAATGAAAAATATGTCATGATCTATGAAGAGAACAAAATGTTTTAATGCTCTGCTATAGAAAAAAAAGAACGAATCCACAAACAAAAACACCACCTGTTTTTTTTTTTTTATGGCACAGCGGCCATACTCCACAAAAATAAATGCAGCAGTAATGAGTGCGTACCTCCATCCTCAAGAGGTCTTTTCTGCCCTCCATAACCGTAGTCGTTTGAATTCATTGCTGTGCCAGCATCACCTCCAATTTTCGCTGCAATCTAAACAAAAGGTAGATGTGAGCCAAGAAAAAAAATTTAGTTTGGCCCATGTTTATTCCACGTCTTCTAAAAGGTTTCAGGGATTTAAACAACGCACATTAAAATGACCTCAAACAATTAAATAAAGGCCAAAACCACTTTTGTTTGTAGAGGTTTTCTCCAGTGTTTCAAAGACTTGTAACCATCCTTCAACGGTAGAGCCTCCTAAATTTTCCTTACCTACGGAAACAAACCCAACGAGAACTTGGACTTTAAATACCCAAAGGTTTTTCCTAAACGGGGATTTTCTTTCTCTACGCGTTCTTCCCGAAGCACTGTGGTATCTCACGGTAGGGCCTCAACAAACAATTTCAAAACCTGACTACACTGGGTCTTTAAATACTGCCAAAACCGCCACCGCTTATTAACAGAGAAGGCGAACATTTCGCCCGAGCAGCGATGAAAACATCGCCCGTGGTGCAAAAGCTACAAATAAAACTGCGGGATAAAGAGCTTCCGCCAGGGCCGCCCCAGTCCGCAGGCCGCGGCGCTGCCCAACCGGTCCGAGCAGGCTGCGGGCGCCGCGGGCGCCACAACACGGCCCGCGCCGCGGAGCCGCCGCCCGCCCGTCCCTCCGCCGGGCCCGTCCCGATAACGCGCCGCTACTCGCCCGCCGAGATTCCGCCTCCCCGCCATGGGAGAGGGACCCCGCGGGGCCGCTCCTCTCACCGCTAAATTCCCTGGGGCCGATCACCGGCGCTGTTCGCGGGCAATGGCGGAACGGGATCACAAATACCTCGCGGCCCAGGGCGGGCAGGTGGCGCAAAGGGGGCGTGGGGACGGGACAAAGCTCCCCCCAACAGACACACGCTGGCGGAGAGGCCCCCACTCCCCACAGCCGAGTGCGCAGCGCCCTCACTGTTCCCGCAGCTCCGAGACCGCGGCCTCCAGGCCCCGGGACCCCATTGATTCGATGGAGCCGCACACACACACACACCTGCCTAGCCCTTTGCAACGCGTCTTTAAAGGCATCGTTCACTCCTCCAGCCCCGCCACCGCCTCCCCCGGGCGCGCCCGCGGCAGGAGGGGGCACCGTGGAATAGTCCGCCATAGCCGCCCCGGCGCCGCTCCGGCCGCTGCCGCTGTCTGCCAAGAAAGAGAGAAAATGGCGGCGGGCGCGCGCCTTTCACATTCCTGCGCGGCATCGTGCTCGGGGGGAGCGCGCCGAAACATCGCGAGAACTCGGGCGGGATTTCATTGAGGGCGCCGGAGAACGGCGGAGAAGCCTCGCGGCGTTTCTCCTGGCCCCGCCTAGCCGGTCCCGCGGGGTCTCCGGGGCCGCCCTGCAGGGGGGCGCTGAAATCGCGATGTTTCCCTGGGAGGCGCGAGCCCTTGGAGACGCTGCTGATAGGGCCGGGAGAGTCACGTGGGGTGAAGGGAGGAGAGCGCGCGGTGGGGGGGGGAAGGCAGCGCGCAGTTCTCGCGTCATTTGGTTTGGAGTCGCGGGTGGGCGCGTGGGAGCGGTGGGTGCGCTGCGGGGGCTGCCGGGAGTGCGGTCGGGCCGGGACTGAGGCGGCGGCGTCGCTCGGTGAGTGCGGGAGGCGCGCGGGACGGGTCCGGGGCTGAGGTAGCGCCGCCTGCCCGCGCCGGACTGCGCTTTGGGTGTGCTTTGTCTTCCCGGCTGGTGCTCGGGCGGGCTAAGGAGCGGGCAGTGGCTGTGGCAGCGAAGCTGCCCTGAGCTTGGGGGGGGGCGGGCCGGGCTTTCTTCCCGCCCGAGCGCGACAGTGCCCTGGGGAGAGGCTCTCGCGGTGCGCGGCCGCCGGGCGTTGTCACAGACAATAATGCGAGCGCCGTTTCCGGGGGAGCCGCCTCGGCGCCCGGCGGGGCGGCCCGGCCGGCATCGGGAGGGGCGAGGGGCGGCTCGCCGGCCGGTGCCGAGCCGGCGGAGCGGCGGAGCCGTTGGGCCGAGGGGCAGGGCCGGCAGCCGGCCCGTCCCGCCGCTGCTCGCGGCCCTCTGCCCGCTGCCATCCTGCGGGCGCGGCCGCTCGTTTCGAACGGATTTTTGGTTCGTTCCACACCCCGCGAAACGGGGCCGGCTCTCTCCTTTTACGGCGCTTCGCTTGCTTCGTCTTGCATGGTTATTTATTTCTTAGCTGAAAATGTTCGTTGCTAATGTACGATTTTTACAGCTGAGGGGTTTTTTTACTTGGCTGCGCAAGCACAAGCTTTAATGAAAAACTGGAGTCTGTAATGCTTTAATCTGGGCCCCGTTAAGGTCCTGTGACCTGGTGGGGATGAGCTGTCATGCTGAATATGGATGACGGTGTTGTGAAGGCTTCACATCAGGATAAGGTCGTAGTAGAACATCTATTTAGGAATCGTAGCGGTAGAGACTGGGTAATGTTGGAGGGTATTGCTGTACGACGGCGTTCTGTACCATTCTGAGGAGATGCTTTGCAACTTTTAAAAGATATTTATATGCACTGAACTGTTCCTTTTTCATGGGCTCCTGATTTAATAAATGCCATGTCTCTTTTTTTTAACATGGGTGCTTTTAGACTGAAGCATGGCTAGTCTCTTCCAGGCTTAAGTGAGCGTGTTTCTTTGTTGTCAGTGCTTTTAATTGAGAAACTGTTTTTCTGGGTTTGGCGTTGTTTGGACTGTGTGCAGGGACTCTTGGATTCGCATAAGAAAATACCTCTCACTGTTTTCCCTTCCCTGTCCTTCAGTGCTGCCTTGTAGTTCCATGCTGCTTTATGGCAATTGTAATTGGGATAATTTTAATAGACTGTAAGTCACAGTGTTGTTGAGCTCAGATTATCCTGCATTCTCCAGTGCAGGTGACTTCATGAAAGGAAGCTAAAAAGTGCTAGATTTTAGCTGCCTTAACACTATTGAGGTAGTGTAGTTAAGAAGGGTTATAAGAGAATATTTATATTCCACAAAGCTAAAAATACCTACGTGCTTCTAGGCAGATGACAGTATATTACTAAAGCTAGGTGAAACTTGCTGCTGTGATACTTTTGCTGAAAAAGCTTGTACATAAGAATTAGTTTACACTTTCCATTAATGTAGCTCTGTTATCTGGAGGAGATGGAGAAAAAAGTAAAATTGTACTTGGACAGTGGGGATTTAATTCTTAGACTCGACTCTTTGCTGCTATTGCTAAACTATTTTTCATTCCCTTAGCTACTAATAGTTTGAGTGTAGCAGGTACTCACTTGTATAATTTTAGTTGAGCAATAGCAGTTGACTGTGACACACAGAAACCACTCCTGGCCACTGGCTATGTGTTTTATGGCTCTGTCCTTACTGGTGAGTGTGCTTTGGGTTCTACACTTACAAAATGTGCTGGTGTTTCTTTGCTAAGTTCTGTGAGACAAGCCGGTAGCCATGTAATGCTGATGATTAGCCTTGGGCTAATAAAAACTCTTGTCTGGTGTGGTCTAAGTGTTCAAGTTGAATCCATAAATAACGGATGATAGGTGAATGGTAATTTTCAGAGTTTTTTTATCAGCTTTTTACTCCTCTTTGAGCTGATGCTTTATTTGAAAGCTGAGAGTGATATTTAGATTATTCCTCAATCGTTGCAGTTCTTCCAGTCACTGTAGGCTTTACAGTCAGAACATGAGATTTAGCAAATTGAAGAGGAGAAACCCTGTCTGCTAGAAAACCACATCTTTTATGCACTCTATCTTCATTTCCCTTTTTAAAGTGATATTTCTGTTAAGAAAATGATCCCTATGAGATTAATTCTTTCTATTTAATCTGTAATGGAGTGGGGTGAGGATCTAACCCTTTAACAGTGCTAGCTGCAGTTCAAGTCTCTTGCTGGCACGTCCCGGCAGCGTACATCAGGCTGCCACATCAGGCTGCCCTGCTTCCTCACCTGCGTTGCCTTCTAGGAAATTGAATGTGCTGGATGTAAGTACTTTGCGCTGGGCTGCTACAGCATGAGAACTTTGTTTTTGTTGTGTAAAATAAGGTTCACCTCATACAGTAACTCAGTCTTACTAAAGAAGGATGAATAGTAGGGAAATAAATCTCTTACCTTTCTGAATCTTAATAAATAGTTGGCTATATAAGAAATAGAAGAATATGGATTTTTAAAAGGTCTCTGTTTCTTTTAGAGATTGGAAGGAGATGTCTCCCTTAAATGAACTTACTAGATTATGACATCTCCCATGGTTTTCAGGCCATACTGGTTGGTTTGTTTTTTTTTTTTTTGCAGTAATCATCAGACTAAAATATTCTACTAGATGTATTTACTGAGAAACAGCTAGTGTAAATATTCGACTAAAGGCCAGAAAACCTTTTATTTGTGTGTGATGTCACAGATTTAAGTAGTGGATGGTTCTGAGGGAAAAAAATCAAATATTGTGTGTGAAAGAATCCTTACTTTTATCAAAAGGTACTCTGGGTATTTCTATATTAGTTCAGATATTGCAAAAGCATCAGTGTAAAGGCGTGGAACTGACACAAATCCTCTGCATAACCAAAGGCAGTGCATGCATTGTTTTTGGGAATTTTTTTCCCTTTTACAATTCACTTCAGCTTTTCTCTGTGGTGACCAGACCAGAATGTAAGGCAATCCTAAAGGGAGTGGTTCTCTGGTACAAGTAAGGAGGCCTCTCACAAGATCAGTAAGTGAAGAGTTACATTTCTTATGGAATTGCCTCTACAACCCTCTGGGTAGCACCTTTTGTTTAGCTGTGCCTCAGTACTCTGAACACCCGTGTAGGGGAAGTACTTGTGTTCTCTGTGAGAGAGGGTAACCACTGTGATGCCATACATGTGCCTGCCATGCTTTCTGCAAGTCATTGCTGCTGTGCTGAAATCAGCACTTGGTGTCTGATGATTTAATCACTTTAGGAGATTTAGATCAATTGATTCAGATCCTGTCAGCTGCTACTCCTGCACTGGCAAAGTGTGCCCAGGATCTGCAACATTGCCAGTAGAAAACTCCCTGAAATAACTGCTGAGAGAAGGCTGAGCATGTGCTCTGTGCAAACAACTGTTCATCTGTCATGAGTTCTCATATTCACTACATGTGCACTGAAGTACTAATTACAGTTTTCAGATCCACAAATAGGATAGTATTGGGACAGCTTTTACATAGTGAGTTTGGAAAAAAAATGACATCTCTGGTGTTTGTGGCTTATATTTAGTCATGCTGCCTTTCTTAAAAAAATTTCGTGTATTAAAACTTTATAGAGAAGCTGTATAAATGTGGAATCTTTAGAGCTCTTCCCTTGCATGGTTTAAAATTCTGGTTTGGTTTGGTTTAAAATTCTGACTACCTTACAGGAGGCTATCAAATTGCATTAAGCCACCGTTGCCTTGGGTGTGTCAGCTATAGGAGGATAAGTCAGAGAACACTTCTTCCTTAGATCCAGCTGCAGTCTGCAAAGAGACTGTGGGTCACTGTTGAAGGAATGTGGTGCAAAAGGCAGCTGGATAATATTAGTCAGCATGATCGTGTCATCAGTGCTCAGTCACTGACTTGTTCTGATGCCTTAGGAAGGCTGACCTGAAACAGACTGGGCAGAGCTGGAGAATAAAGCAGGTATTTATTGAAAGGCCTCTAAGATCCACCTTGGGCAGGACAGGAGCCTGGCCAGTGCTACACCCCAGATGGACTAAGAATGGTCACAAAATGGCTGACCGGTCACGAAATCTTATATTTTTATAATTTTTGGTTCATTTGCATATTGGGGTTTAATTTGTCCGATTACATCTTCAGTTTGTGAGGCCTCATCCTTCTTGTTCCTCCCTTCAGTCCACCATTGTTTATGCTTTTGGGCCTGGAAGTTGTCCTTGGTCTTCAGCAGGAGAAGAATTTGTTTTGTCTATCTACTCTGTGAGGAGAGCTGACTGGCTGGGAGGCTCAGAACTACACCTCTAGGCAGCACAGAATCTGAAAAACAGGAAAGCTAAAACTTAGGGCATCAGTTCGAGGGGGTTGGCTGCTTTTGTGACGATATCATGGGAGGAAAAGCTTTGAGAGGACTGAGAGTTAGCATCTGCAAAATTCTCCCCTGATGGGGGAGAAGAGTGAAAGGCTGTGCTTGAAATAATTTGGGTAGTGGAGCTAGCAGTGGAGGTTGCATATGAATGGGGATTAAGAAAGGCTGAGATGGGGACTGAGAGACTGTGACAGGAGAACAAATGATTGTTCTACAGTGGTAGCTGTAGAGGATGGGTGATTTAATATATCCCTCTCCCAGCAATGCACTGAAAAATGTCCATTCAAGTGAGTAAGTTAGTGAGTAGTTAGTGAGTAAATATTTTATTTACTGTTAGTGAGTAAATATTTTATTTGAGGCATAATTAATGTTCAC
>VZUI01018832.1:50684-73797 GCA_013401135.1 Cettia cetti
TGGTAGCTGTAGAGGATGGGTGATTTAATATATCCCTCTCCCAGCAATGCACTGAAAAATGTCCATTCAAGTGAGTAGTTAGTGAGTAAATATTTTATTTACTGTTAGTGAGTAAATATTTTATTTGAGGCATAATTAATGTTCACAATTCTCGTCTTGAAGTTGGAATAGCTTGATTGCTCTAAAGGGATTGGTGTACTTCCCTATTACCCAGGCTTGATCTCCAGTAGTTTTTCTGATACTGTTTAATTAAGCTAACAATTGTATTTCTCAATTTGTGTGTCAGAGAATCTTATTTTTAAACAAATTGTGCACGTATCTTAGCATAAATTAAAAAAAAAATACCCCAAACATAGGTAAATCTTTTCTGAGTCTGAGGAAAGAAAAATGGAAGAGATGGGTTAGAAGCTTTAAATGGCTAATTCCTTCGGTCAGTAAAACTGTGATTGTAACAAGCTTATCTAACCTGAAAGTCCTCTTGAACTTTCTTGTAAGGAGCACACGAATATTTTGTGTAAAATAAATGTTTGCAGTGAAGTTTGTGAATGTATCAGGATATTTTTCTTTAATAAAAAAATAGCCATGCTACATAGGCTTAGAAAGTTATGAACATTAGGCATAATCTCAAATACCACTCAAAAGATCAGTGGATGTTATCGTTTGACTTGATGTAAAGTGCAAAAGAACAGGAGATTTTGTAAGTTTAGCTTAAAGAAATAAAAAAGAAATATACCTGTAAATATGTTCAGTATGGATTGGTATTTTCTGCAGAGAATATAGAAAAGATAATTTACTTCCTTCTTTCAGTGGTCATGTTTTAGGATTATGTCCTGTGAGTGAACTGGTTCTGTGTAATATTGTCATAAAAGTTTATCATTTCCATGACTGTTTATTTGCAGCTGTACTCTGATTCATCACTGGGTTTTGTATTGATTTTTTTGGAAAGGGCAGGGAAAAGGTAAGAAGAAAACATGTCACTTTCACAGTGACTACCGCTGTAGGACTCCCTCCCGTGCAAAGTTTGAACTCCATTATGGGTGAGGGAAAATTTTCATAGAACTGAAGAATTCCAATAGTTTCTCAGCAGAACAGATACTGAAATTTGCTATCACTTCAGAACACCTAGATATTTTTCTGCTGAGTTGTTTCTTTCCATGTTGCACTTTTTTACCTCTTAGCTAGCTAGGCACTATTTAATCTAGAGGAATAAAGTAATTTAAGACATTAACTGCAAAGTAGATCAATTAAACTCCTGCTTTTTATCTTGAAAAAAAATTTCTAGGCTGATGTAGAAGGGCGACACCAACTCTGAAACATAACTTAGCTATGGGATGTGGTTGAAGCATTGCAAAGACTAGTGAGCAACTATTTTGACTTCTGTTACAGCACATTGTAGTAAATGTGACTAGAGGTGCTTGTCTTTCTGTCTCCTGTAGGTGAAGTACATTCTTGCTGACATCTGTTCTCCTTTTGTGTTGAACAGCATTGTGCTAACATCTCCTTTTTAAATTCCTGTCTTTGTACCACGGTTCAGTGTGTGTGTTTTCAGCCTTGCATGTAAAACTGGCTGCATGAATCAGAGCAGCTGGGTGGGATTTTGACAAGCACACTCTGGAAAAAGCATCTCGTGTGACCACCTCCTTTTGCTTATGTAAGAACAGTGGGATCACATGTCCACAGCAAAAATGTGGGCAGGTCCGTATTTGGTAGTGCATTAATAACCTTGATCTTGCATGAGTAACGGCAATTAAAACAATGCAGTGTAGCTGAGTTGCTTTTCAACTGGTTTTATTGTATTTGCAGTTCATCTCTTCATCAAAGCTGAAAAAATAGTTCATTTTCTACTGGAAACTGGTAACTTCTGTCATATTAAAGGGGGAAAAAAACCCAAGAAAGCACAAGCAGAGTTTGTATAGGGTTGTGCAAGCATCTTCCAGCTATCCTTCATCCTCCCCCTCTCGTGTATGACCTGTAATGACAATTGCTGTCATGTTTATTCAGTTATTTCTCACTGACAGCTTTTTAATTATGTAGAAAAAATCTAATGGTTTTGCAAGATGAAAAAATAACTTGCAGACATGACTTGTCTGTTCCTTACTTATGGAACATGACTGAAGTAGTAATAAAATTCTAGATGAGTCTGTTAGCCTTCTGTGTGAACCTGTAGAGTATATTCATCGTTAGGAAAATATTCCTGTAATGTGTTCTGTCCCACTCAGGATATTCTACAGGTGCCCTGATTCTGTATTGCTGAGACAGCAGGTTATTAATTCTATTGTTAGGTGGAAGAGACCCCATTGGGTTACTTTGTTATGGATGAAGGAATTGCTACTGTGCTTAGGTAAGCAGCAGTAAATTGTTACAGGGGGTAGATATCCTCCTTTTTCTACAGATGAAAGGCTAGAAGAGGAGCTGTACTATACTACAGCCATCAAAGTAGATATTAAATAAAACATACTGCCCAGCCTGATGTGTCCTGGGGGTCAGAACTGTGATAACTGACTTTATGTGTAGGGTATTGAAATAAAGCCTTTGAAACACCTTCAATCCCAGTTTCTTGAAGGAAAGTCAGCAAGGCTTATTGTGGAAACTTGTGCTGAGTTTTCCATTGTCCTTTTCCTGTTAATCAGTACATAGCACTAGTATGAGATCACAGAAGTTCTCCTACAGCAGGGTTCATTGGTGGAAGATCTGGCAGGGAGCCAGTGCCAGTCCCGGGGGCTGAGCTGCCTGCCCTCGTGTCCAGTCTCCAGCCCAGAGCAAATGTTGCTTTCCTTGCTTTGTGCCAGCTGGCCCTGGCCTCTGGCAGTGCCGGCCTGCAGAATGAGCTGGCCATGCTGTCCCTGTATTTTGAGACGTGTTTCTGCCCCTTTTGTGCTGCATGAGTGGGGCTGAGTCCATTGACTGTGAATGTGAAATTAGGCCTCACTTTTACTGAAAACAGGAATACCTGAAACATCTTCACAAGTGTAACTGAATGTCTGTTTGTAAAAAGTGTATTTATTGTAAACACCACCTCTCTATTTCACTTAGGTGGAAAACAGTACAGATATACTTAATATTCACAGTTTATTTTCCAAGATTTTTGCAATAAACACATCTGCAGGACAAACAAGTAGAGGTCTACTCATTTTTTCAGTATTTTTTAATTTTCTGACATGCTTGCTCTGGTTTCTTTGTTAAGAAACTTGCAGTGCATCTCTTACATAGTATTTTTTCAATGTCCCACTGACACCGTTATTGAGTCTCCAGTGTCCTTTGGCAGGGAATTCTATCACCTCTAGAACTTCTTAATTTTATTATTAAACTGGCTTCTTCTGGCTATACTTTGGCTCTGGAAATGGGTGTAGACCATAAACGATCCATTTCCTCCTTTCTCCATCATTCCTTGACCCTGCAGGCTTTTGAGACTTCTGTGTTTTTTGGTGCCTGAAGAATTCAATCCTTCTCTGTTGTTTCTCATGTAGAAATATTTGCATTTTTTAATTATCTGTTACGGTTCTCTGAACATTTGAACATTTTTTGTTTTAAATAATACACATGGTTTGGGGGAGCTGAAGCAGTCAGAATAGCTGAGTGTTACAGGGTAGATGTACTACTGGTACTGTAGTGTTCACATGATACTACAGTAATGTTTTCTGGGGTTTTTGTGTCCTAGTATCTCCTAATACTTAATTGGCTTTCTTTTTTCCTGGCTACCAGGCAATCATGTATTATTTTTGATACTGATCAGAATTAATCAGTAGTTTTTTAACCTTTTATAAATAACATATGTCTTATTAAGTGGTGTAGTCTTCGTGCTGAGAAAACTGTAACATGGAAGCCTGTGGCTGTGTATAAAGTATGTGTAGATCCAGTAAATTTGTTCTTTGTGATAGTATTGAAAACATTCAGGTTCTCAGTGTGTTGGCACTTGAGAATCTGAAAGACTTGGATTGTAGCAGTATGTTTGCTTAAAACAGTTAACAGAAGGGCCATAAAAGTTTTTACAATCAAATTAAAAACAGTCTTGGAGGAAAATGGAACATACACAAAGTACTAAGCTGTTCATCATATTAAATATCTTTGCTTGTTATATAAACAGAGAAGGTTTGTGACATGAGTCAGAAACCTGACTAGTAGAGTGTGATAAATATGTGATTAAATCTAACTCTTCATTTGCATACGGGCTATTTCAGGACAGAATTCCTTGAGGCTTGGGTAAATTCCTGAGTGATAACTATCAGAGCAGCAAATAATTAGGACAAAAATCCGTGTTTTTATATGTAAAGCTGAAAAAATGAAATTTGGTGGCTATGGTATTTTTGTGCTTTCTTTGCCCCAGACTGATAGCTTAAACAGGGATTTGTGCAGAACCTGTTAAACGGTTTTTGGAGGACTCAGAGCTTCAGCTTTGCTGTGAATATGCAAGGGGTTTTTGGTAATAACAGGAGATTTTTTTCCTTGCAAAGACACTGCACTTTTCCGCACAGATATTTACAAAAATATGTGTGACAACATTCTTACCCGCTTGAAGTTCGTATTAGCGTGTTAAACAGGCATAGTCAGTAATGTGAGAGAACCTGTTAAATGTTCTGCATGATTGGCATTTTTGTGACCACTCAAATTGAGTAAGAACCCCTTTACAGAAATACATGGGTGGGAATTAAAATGGACACAGAATCTAAGGAAGGAGTTGAAAAGCACCTGTGGAATGTGTAGTCTTTCAGGAGAGGGAAGTGTTAACCTGTGGATGGAAATACTTTGTGTTGCTTTGTGTGGCCCTGCTTTGGAGGTTTCCTTTTGAGTTTCTAAGTCTGGTACTTGGCTAAAGTAGTTAATTGCCCTCCCAAGAGGGAGTTAGTTGTGTTTTCATCAATCAGTACATCGAGAACTCTGCTTCTTTTCAAATAGTTGTTCATTCCTTCTAAGTGGTGAACAGTTCAAATGTGGAGGATTATTCCAAGAGTATTTTTGTTTACTAGATGTAGTAGGGATTGTGACTTAGTAGACAGGAATCAGGTATGAGATGTTAATTTGCTATGTTCTGATCAGTGTGCTATTAAAATAATAATTTCCTGAAGAAAACTAATTAAAAATTTAGAAGCAATTTTTAAAAAATTGCTAACAGCCATCTTGTCATGTAGTCTTTTCCAAATAAAATTGAAGACTATGTGAATCACATGCTTAAAAATTCGTTTTTGAGATTCAAAAGTGGTAACAGTGTATCTCTGCTTTGAGATTTTATACTAGATGTGTAAATTCTGGAATGTGTATTTAAGCTTTTCCACAAAGGACCTAAAAAAATGTCCTTTGGCCTGTTGGTGGAATTTCATGTATGTTCCAGTAATATTATAGACACTGTTTTAAAAGATATATTGCCAATAAAAAATAGAAAATATTTTTGTTGATGCTAGGACTGGTGTAACTTGTATATAGTAAACCTAATTGTAACTTGCAGTTACAAGTGGGTGTGGCATTTCACTTTGCTTTTATGATTATTCATTTAGAGGTAAAATCAGCCCCAGAATCCTTAGGTACAGTTAACTTTTTACTTCAGTCACCACAGCAGTTTCCACAGAGAATTGGAGTAAAAATTTGATAAATTTGGTGCTTACTGGGGTATGAAGTGCATGACTAAATGAAGCTTTTCTTTTAGGGCTGTCAGTTACAAAGACTGTTATGCTCTCCAGGTTTCACTTTGCATTTTCTCTTAGATATATTTTTAAAAAATCAACTAATTGTTGCTTCTGTTGTGAACTCCAAAATTTATTTCTGTGTATGAGACCAGCTACTGAATAGTCCTGTGCTGAAACTGTGTTTAATAATAGAATTCATGAATGAGGCTGGCACGTACCAGGTCTTATTCACAGTATAAAGTGTATATAAAGTACAAACATAACTCAGGCAACAACTACACCCAGTTTAAGATGATGAGAAGAAGAGTTGTCATTTTTTTTCTGGGAGAACAATGGATGATGTTACAGGAAATTTTTTTATTGTATACGAGTGTACTTTTTTCAAACCATTGTAGATGAATATAAATTTATTCCATTCATTAATGTGGGTTTACAAATATTATACTTAATTGTGAAAGCTTTTCCTGGGAAGGGATTTGGCTCCTCTGCCTTGACATTTATGTGCACATGTGTATTTATAGTTGTGATCTGTCTGGAATTTGCCTTTGTGGTTTTGTTTGCTCTTTAATTTGTTCTGTGATCTACTCTTGTCTTTCTCAGTTTTGTTTCTGTGGTTTAATAAGTGAGAAGTACAGAAGAAATGGCTTAATTTAAAGGAAATAATGAACATTTTTATTCAATTCAGGGAATACTGGCACTGTTCTGCATAGAAGCTTTTTCTTAAAATAACATACTGGTGCTAATTTATGATTAGTCTGTAGTTTGAGTTCAGTATGTGATTATTATGAATGTTTCCATAATTTATTTCAGTGGTTGTTGTGAAGGCTTCTTTAAAGAAAGCAACTGATTCAAAGCTGGTGTTGTCAGTACAGCTGTTGGAAGCCCTGGAAGGGGTGTGACCCTGCCCCACTTTCTGCCAGACAGGATGTATAGCTCTTGGCCATATGTATGGGAGTTAAACTGTGCCTGTTCTGAGAGAATAATGGAAAAGGCATTTTAAAAGAACATTTTTTTGCTGAAATACTAACTCGAGTGGAATGCAGTAGTCAGAGCCTGTCTCTGAAATGGAACTGTTGAAGAAACAATTTTCAGCTTTTTAGTTTTTGGATGAAAAAAGGAAGTCTAGTATTAAATGTGAATGTCATAGGTTTTAATCAAAGAACATAGAAAATCCTCTAGGTATTGCTTATATTAGGCAAGTTTTGTATGTTTTCAAAATTTTATTCAGTTTTCCTGACAATAAAATTTTTTAATAGTCTATTTGACATTTTAGTAATTTGTTACATTTGTAGATGTACAATGTTTCCCCCCCTAGTCAACATTAAATAACTTGAACTGCCTTTTTTTTTAAATTTATACTGTAGCAAAAACCAGTGATGTAAAGAAGCACTGGACAAATACAGGCTGTTAACTTTCTCAGTGCAGAATAGGAGTACCTGATATTACCCTGAAGTAGCTGATAAGAGCAGAAAGGCACACCTGAGACTGCCTTGTTCCGTGGAAAGTTGTTTTACAGGGTTGACTATAACAAAGAGCTTCATAGATACCACTTGATACTGGAATGATGATAACTTTCTTCTGTGTATGCCTGAAATGGAATGTAGCTGTTGTGTTTGAAGACTGAATACAAACAAAGAACTGATGATATAGAGGGTTAATTGAGTCATAATGTGATATGATATTACAGTTGGAGAACTAACATGGGAGAATGAGGAAGAGAGTTAAGTGATGGTGAGGGGGTTTTGTCTGTTCTGTTTTTGAGGTGGCTTCCCAGCTGAGTATATTACTGGATTTGTATGTCTGAGAAGCTCCTTATCTTTCTTTCAGGAGCATGCTTAATCAAGTCTTGGATTATGGCCTTACCGATTTTATAGCCATGCAATTTAGTGGCTTGTGTCTGGGAGGCTTGAGTGAGCTGCAGGACTCTCTGCTGCTGGCTTGGCACAGCTGAGGGCAGCTGTGGCTGTGTAGGATCTCTCAGGCTTTGAGCTGTTAATGCTCTAAGCAAACCCCATCAAATCCCAGAACCACCCTTCCTTCACTGAAGATGAAAGTCCCGTCGAAGGTGAGCTCACATCCCAGTGTGCTGCAGTTACAAGTGGGTGTGAGCAGGTGTGCAAACACTGCAGCTACCAGTGGGACTTGGACACAAAGTGTCAGTCTCTGAAATAGGAGGTGGCTGAAATGCAAGGATTCTGGGAAATGGGCATACTGACAGAAGGCCCTGTGATGTTTCCAGGTTCTACTAGGGAAGGGGAAGGGAGCAAGGTAGAAATGCAGAAACTTAGTTTCAGTTTGAGGCAAATTTAGGAGGAAACATCTCGAGAGAGTGTGTCTTCTGAAGAGTTTCAGCAGCCTGTCCCCCACAGTCTTTCACAGGTTTGAAAGGATTTTCCTTGGAGAAAGTGGAAAAAACAAATTGTTTATTTAAGAAGCAGTGTGTTCACAGAGGGCAGAATAATCCCATGAATGAGGTCGTATGTCACACAGTAGGTACCTGTTTTCTTAGGGGAACGACTCAGGCATTTGAAGAAAAGATAGTCAAGCATATGGGAAGTGAAATCTTTTCATAGTCTAGAAGACTGTTTTTCTAGATAAATATGGTAACAGGAAAGATAGGACTATAGCAGTATAACTAAATATTTACTTATGGTTTCTTAAGGCTGTTTTGTTTTGTTTATCTATGCTTATCTGAAGGGACTGCAGGGCCAGAAGTCCTTGAAGAGAGTACATGAAGGATTTTCCTTTTTTTTTCTTTAGATAATAATTCTGGAGATGAATATGGGATAAAATAACAAAAAGAGCAGCAAAGAACTGCAAATATCAGATATTTGGAGTTCTAAAAATCTAGCTGCTCTTATATGACAAAATTGGAGGACTTAAAAGCTTAGCACACTTACCAGATGCATTTCAGTCTGGAGAAGTGCTGGTATGATTGGATGTCCCCAAATTATTATTAGCATAATTATTAGATGTCCATCTTATGCACATTAGTCTTTTAATAATAATAATCTCGAAAGTTTTCACTGCTTTTAAGAGACTATCTCTGTCTATTAAAAACTGTTTAAAGAGCTCAAGATGCATGTGAGAGGAACTGTGGCCTGTGTGTATTTAAGGAAGGTCTCAACAATGGAGAAGAAGGAACATACTTCCTGAGAGTGATTCTTAAGAAGTACAAGATTCTGGAGTATAAATTCATTCTGACATGAAGATCAAACAGGGCAGGAAGTAGAAGTAATACAGTCATTGCTTACATCCCACTCAGAATCTCAACTAGTTTAATTTTTGGGGAATAGCTTACATCACTATGGTATAACTTGGCACTCAGGCCAGAATAGCATGTCCGCCTCTGTAGGGAGAGAAAGGATGCCTGAGCACTTAGTCACTGTGAAACTGGGCAAAAAGTCCCAGTGTAACTTTGTTGTTACCAGAATTTTTTCTGTAAGTTTTAAGAATTAAGGTGAAGAAACTTTAAGGAGAAATCCTGATAATTGTGGCTGTTAATGAAACCCTTGAAATTAATCACTATATTGGTACAAAATTGCAGGCGGATGTTTGTGCATAGAATGTCTCACTAAAGCTTGTTAATTGCACTGCTTGAGTATTTCTGTGATACTTTAAAAGAGACGTAGTGCTTAATATAATATTCGTTGTGGAGAAAATGTTGAATTTAGGATGTGGGTTTCAAAGAATTTATCTGAAATACTAATTTTAAATTAACTGAAAGAGTTCTTTTAAAAGAAAGGTAAAAATAAAAGGGTGATTTAGTAAAAGATTGGTTTTATTCCGGGTGGATCTCAGCAACTTCTTCCTTCCGCTGTAAAGGTAATTGATTTTATAACCCTGTGACTCCCACTGTGCCAAAAATACAAGTGAGTCCTAAAAGATTTGGTGGAAGGGGAGCCAGTTCCTTCTTTTGATACCCTTTGGCCTCTTTTACATTTGAAATCATAACTACATTATGCTATACGTTCCTGCTTTCTAAAATGCTCTGTGAAATTTTGACTTTATTCTCTCTTTACCTTTTCACATGTATTCTAAGGACAATGTAAAAAAACCCAGATAAATAATTAGGCAAATGCTGTGTACACTGGAAGGATTCTAGTAAATTCTGTTGCAGACATTGGAAAAGATAATGGTGTGATGATTAGGAGGATGACGTAAGTTAAGGAAGTGAAAGTGAACTCCCAGATAGTTTTCTAGTACTTTCTGGTTAAGGAAGCATTTTCTGTCCCTTCTAATCAGTCTCTTGTAAGTTTGAGCAGGTTCTAGAAAACGGCTTCAAATATAATGCTCCCTGAGTCAGAGGATTAGTGGGTTTTATTGTTAGAAGGAAGGCAGCTGAACTTAATTACCTCTATAATAGTAACTTCATAATTCAGCCTAGAAATGTCTTCATACAGACAATGTCTGGATATGACCAAAAGTGTTGTATTTTAACACTTTGTTCCAGGGAAGAATATTTTTTCAGTTGTGTTAATCTGTCATGTAGTTCATTGCCCTACTGGTAAATGTAGCTAATTTCTTGACCTATAGCTCTTAACAGAGGTATGAAAGAAATCTTACAGCTAAAACTTCATAGCATTTTCTCTATGGAGCAGGAGAAATACTTCAGTAGTAGAATTAGTTTTATATATTTTTAAAACAAATGTGTAAGAACCAAATATTTTTCTATTATTCCATCTCACCAAATGAAAGCTATTTGTTTGTCATTGCCATACTTGTATAATAATTTTGATATTTCCTATACCGTAGGAGAAGGTTGAGACAGGATTTACATTTTGATCCGCTTTAATTTAGTGGCTTGAGTTGTGGTAAACAAAGTGTATTCTTTAGCTCAGATTCATTCTTACTGCTTAATAGTACATGGCTATGGTCAGCTGTAGTTGAAGGTGGCTTAATTTTATTTTTAAAGAAACAAAATTTTGCTTTCTGAAGCTTTGCCGTTGATTTGGGTGTAAAATTCTTCACAGCCGTTGCTGGAAAGGGTACAGCTCGGTGTTGATATATTTGGAAAAGAGTTATGTACAGCTGTCTCTATAGAAACAGTGAAGTAAAACGCTATAATTACTCTAGCTGGGCTTCGGGCCGTGTCTTGGTGCGGCTGAGCCCCGGGAGCGGGCTGGGTTCCGCTGCTGCTGAGGCGCCGGTGCCGCTCGGTTTCACCTTTAGCCTGGGGCTGCCGGGCAGGACGCGGGCGCTGTGCGCGCAGGCGCGGCGGGGAAGTGACGTGCCGCTGCTCGGGCTTCTAGAAAGAGCGCAGACACGTCCTTCGCCTGGGAGGGCTCTAACAGGGCACTGCCGTGCCCGGCGTGCAATCCTTTATAAATCAGCTGCAGGGGAGGGAATGAAATACGGAGAAGCTGTCTGGTCTTTCTTTTATGTATCGTAGAGTTTGTTGTTTTGTAGCCGCTCTGTTTGTTTAGTTTCAAAGTTTGATCTTTATTTTTCCTTCTCTAGCATCTCCATCTTGCTAAGACACTGGACGCTGCTTTCTTTCCAGCAAGGAAAATCTGAAATTCTCCGACACTCAGGATGGGGAAAGATTACTATTCTATCCTGGGAATTGAAAAAGGGGCTTCTGACGAGGATATCAAAAAGGCTTACAGAAAACAAGCGCTGAAATGGCATCCAGATAAGAACAAATCTCCCCATGCAGAAGAAAAATTCAAAGAGGTTGCAGAAGCTTATGAAGTGCTGAGTGATCCCAAAAAGAGAGACATATATGATCAGTTTGGGGAGGAAGGTATGTATGTCTCTGTTATACTTTAGTTGGTCACTTTCATCATGTTGAATGAAGCAAAATCAACATACGAAGACATGGTATTGTGTTCATCTTTAGGCAACGTATTTGTTTGGCTCATGACATTTTAATTATAAAATGCATTGCTAGGCTTTAATGCTGGTAACGTTTTAACTTCTTAATTTAACAGGGTTTTTACAAACCCCAAATAGCTGACAGGCAAAAAGTTACTGAACACAAAAAGTTTCTATTACCAGTAGTTAGCTTTCTGTGATCTTTTACTGCTGCCTTCCCTTGCCAGAGCGGTTTTTGAGATGCAGTTCAAAAGGCATGTATTCTTTTCTTTAATTTTTGCTTAAGGGCAAACTGCTTGATCTGAGCAAAGCAGTCCTTCTGAGCAAAAGCCCAGGTGTCCAGCCTGTAGTTGTCCTTGGCTTCCTGCCTGGAGAGGAAAGAATTTGGCTGATGTCATGAAATACCAGAACAATTTTTTAGCTTTAATTGTAAACAGTGATAACATGCCAAGAAAATGAGCCCTTAGAAATGTCACATTTATCCTAAAATGGTTATCTGGAGAGAATGATTTTTTTTTTTCCCCTTCATTTTTGACCAACATGGCTTTCAGTGTTATGATTGAGCAACAGAGGAAGTCATTAACATCCCTTCCCAAAAATGTATATGGTATCAGGAATTCCATTTAAAATAACTTCCGTTGTGACAAGTAGGCCTGCACGTTGCTATTTGCTCTGGGCCATGTTTTTTACAATTATAAAGGAGTACACTTAAAAAGTATTTTGGGCAAAGATACAAAGTATAATATTATAGAATGTTGAATGTGGGAATACCTCCTGATGCCTCAGTTACTCTCTAAGCTCTTCTAGGAGTATTAATTAATTGTTGTAAGGGAAAAACAGAGGGTTGGGGTTTATAGGAAGGAGGAAACTTCAGTGTTTTTACAGCCAGGATCTGGATGTACCTTCAGTAACTTCTGGCTAGCTATTCCAGGAGGTGTCCTTCTGCTGTCACAGATTAAATCCCCTGATCTGCATGTTTGACATTAACAGTAGTGGGACAGTAGGATGTACTATAGTTTGCTAAGTCCTTTTGCTCTGGTCTGGTATTGAAATGGGGAAAGCATTCTAGTGTCATAGTTGGTTAGTGTTGGTACCTAGCATTAAGGTTATGCATGAGAACACTGAGCTAAAAAAAACCCAACAAACCCCTCTTTCAAATTTATAGAATGCCTCCCTCATAATGTAAGCATTCATTTTTCTATGATTATAAACCTATGATAGGAGCTGTAGTTTTGAGTTGATCTAAGACTGAAAAAAAGCAAGTTAAAAAAACAAGCACTGTAAGCTTGGAGACAAAAGTCTCTTAAGAAGCCTTTCAGTCTTCCAGTGGTTTGAGAACATACCCTGAAATGGTTAGTGCAGAAGAGCACTGTTACGAGGAAATACTTGATGACCTGTTGGGAAAGTGTCATTGAAAAAAAAATTATTTTAGCTTGGTTTGGAATGGGAGTAAAGGAAGTACAAGAGAATTTTCAGTGAGAATTCTTGGCAGGAACAAATGAGTTTAGATCTCTCCATGTGAAAAATAGAACAGAGCTATTGAGAACCTTCTCATTTTTTGCTCAGACAGTGATAGTGTATACAAGGTTTTTGTACCCAAATGGATCTTAGTAAGTTCCATGATGCTTTTATTTGTGGCTGCACTGAAGAGAGTTCCCGGGATTTGTACCTGTTTTATATCATAAGAACACAAGCTGTGATACTTTTGGGATTCTAGATTGAATATTAAGAAAGCATATATGTGCTTTACTGTTGGTATGTTACCTTTTACTTAAAACAAATTGCAGGAAAATGGGTAAAACTAATAAACACTTAAGCTAAGCTTTAGAGGCTGTGGAATATGTTGCATGTGATAGTGAGTAATTTTCCCCAGAAGTGACCTTGTAGAGATCAAATCAAGCAAACCTGTCTTCTGCTCTTAATATGCTAATTCATGAAAATAACTGGTTTCAATCACATGAAGTAAAATTGGCACTGTCAGAATACCTGTTCTTCTGAACTAAGTCCTTCTAGAGCTTCAGAAACTATTTTGCTGTTCAGGCTATTTAATTGCTAGTTAGTACCTCATATTCTCATGGTGAATCCTCCTTGAAAAGCAGACCTTTCACTCTACTGCAAATATCTTCCTGACTCATCACTCTTGATATCATTACACTGTACAGCAGGAAGGCTTATACTAATACCCAATTTGTTTTTAACTTGGCTTGTTTTTCTTATTTAGGTCTTAAAGGAGGAGCTGGAGGATCTGATGGGCAGGGTGGTACCTTCCGGTACTCCTTCCATGGCGACCCACACGCTACATTTGCAGCTTTCTTTGGTGGCACAAATCCTTTTGAGATCTTCTTTGGCAGGAGGATGCCTGGTGGCAGAGACACTGAAGACATGGAGGTGGATGGTGATCCCTTTGGATCCTTCACTAGTTTTAGTATGAATGGCTTTCCGAGGGAAAGGAATACAGTTGGCAGCCAATTACGTCGTAAACAAGATCCCCCTGTAATCCACGAACTGAAAGTGTCGCTGGAAGAGATCTATCATGGCTGCACAAAAAGAATGAGGATTTCACGTAAAAGGCTTAACCCAGATGGTAGAAGTGTCCGAACAGAGGACAAAATTCTTACTATTGAGATTAAAAGAGGATGGAAAGAAGGCACCAAGATCACTTTTCCAAAAGAAGGCGACGAAACACCCAACACGATTCCAGCTGATATTGTTTTTATCATTAAAGATAAGCCTCACTCTCATTTCAAGAGAGATGGATCAAATATTGTCTATCCTGTTAAGATCAGCTTAAGGGAGGTAAGTTTCTGTGGTGATAGAACTCTAAATGTTTGACGTTATGACAATATGGTACAATGGCTAAAGCTGTATGGTAGCTGTGAAATTTGAGGATTTGGAGGTTGGGTGGTTTTTTTAAATAGTTTCACTTTTGTGTGTGGCTGAAGAGCACGGTCACTTATAGTGGAAACAATAGCTGTTTTGATAAAAATGGAATATTATTTCAAGCTGTTAACTATAGAGGTGGCAGAGGATAAAGGTGGAAGAGTAAGAATAAGGGTTGAGATGTCTTAAATCTTCATACATAACCCTTCTAGCTAATGATGTATTAGGCTGAAGTGACAAATGCAAACTAATAAATACATGCTATAGTATGCTCCTTGCTGCTGTGATATGACTGCTAATTCTGTAGGACAAACTAGAAATGTCTTAAATATTTTCATTGCCACTACCTTTTTAGCTCATAAGTTACTGCAGTTTGATTTCAAACTACATAGAGATTGATTTCAAAAGATAAATAATTGTGAACAGGTGTAAGAGGAGCTATATATAGCAACAAAAATGGTATAGCTTTTTAAAATTCAGTTCCAAGTCAATACATACTGGCTTTCTGAAGGAAAAGTCAGACAACTTCCTGGGGTTCTTAAGAGTCTGAAGCCTCAGCATAATCATAATTTAAAAGATGTAGCTGAGTGTGTAATATTTCTTCTTCTTAAATAGTGTTAGGTGGAGAAATAAACCGTTGCTTTCATTATAAGCTTTGTGTAAATTAAACTACCTTAAAGGATTCTACAATGTGTGAAGTGAGGTGAAGTACCTAAATAGTGAGAGAGGGAGATAAGACAATATTTTTTGTTAATGTGGGTAATACAGTTCCTTCACAGATAAAAGCCTATTTAGACTCATTGCATTGTTATGTAAATTGGACATTATCAGTGTAGACTAAGTGTGCTGAATTAGGTGAAATTGCAGGAACAAAAATCTTACTCTCAGAGATCCCAGTAATGAAAATAAACTGTTGGATAAATCAGAAGGTCTGTAATGTTCTAATTTTGGAGCAACAAAATTATTGTTTGGATTTCTTTAGACACTACAAATACATAAGACAGCTGTGAAATTTGATATGCCTCTGCTTATAGACACTTAAATGTTGTTCTGAAATTCAATATAATAGAGGTTGATAATTGTATTAGAAAAAAGGTCCTGTGCAATGTAAACAAACAAAAAGTGAAATGGGATTCTAAATTTCCAATGGAAATTTCCAATGGAAATTTAGTAGACTGACATCTGTAGAGAAGTACAAGTGAGGAGTTCACTCTGCTCAGCTTTCTTACTATTTTATAAAGTCTTTGAAGGCCGTACAAGCTCAATTATCCTCCAGTAGCCGTTGTGTAACATTCATAAATTCAGTGATATTCAATGACAAATTGAAATTTTCTCTCTTTAAGAGAGTAACGTATTTAAATTTTGGCATCACAGATGTGCACAGGAAAAATACTATTTAGAATTCTAGTCACTTTTAAATAATCCTAATTCATTTAACAAAAAAGTTCTGACCGATTTCTTTTTCTCGTATTACAATCTTTCTTTAGGCTTTGTGTGGCAGCTCTTTCAATGTGCCAACGATAGAAGGAAGAACCATACCCATGACAGTCAATGAAGTGGTAAAGCCTGGGATGAGAAGAAGAATTATAGGATATGGTTTGCCATTTCCCAAAAATCCTGACCAGCGTGGAGACTTAATTATAGAGTTTGAAGTAATTTTCCCCGATAACATTTCTCCAGCATCAAAAGAAGTACTTAGGCGAAATCTTCCAGTTTCATAAAATGGAAGACTGTATGTCAAGAGATTAAAATAGGACACTGGAAATGCAGAAGACTGGCGAGTCTGTGCTTTAAAAGTGCAATCTGTAACACCTAGTGGAATCTTTGTTTTTTTTTGTTTTGTGGGACGGGTGGGGGGAAAATACTGTAATGCTGCATGAGAAGAAAAGGGTTTAAGTAGAAGTCATACAGGTGAATTCTGCAGTAAAAATTACAGGGAAAACCACTCATTTTGTTTTACATCTTCCTAATCAGCAAAGTTTAGTCATTATTTTGCTTAATATAATTGCAGTATTTTTTTTACAAAGTCAGTGCATATTTCTGATAAAGTACTTGAGCTTCCAAGTACATTATTTCTTATATCCTCACCATGTCTATAACATGACACATTTACACAGAATTTTGAGATCGTAGTAGAGATACACAAAGGTATAAATATTTAAAGAGCAAAACATGAGAGATCTTTTCAGTATGTTGCCTTCCACTGCACAAAGCATAGGCCAGAAAAATCAGCTTGGACTCTTGAACAGCCCCCCTGTGCAATGAAAGCCTTCCCTTTATTGCCCCTGGAGGTTTCAGGATTGCATTGTGTGTGTGGCAAAGGGCACATGGCCTGAGGAGCCAGAGTAGCCATTTTTCTGTGGGGCAGTTCCTCAGCCTACAGGCAGAACAGCAAGAAGGGATTCTGGACATGGACAGCAAAGGGTGAGCCTGCTGTCAAGTGGTGCTGGTGACCCATGACATGGAAGATGCTGAGGTACTCAGTGCTGCCTCTGCATCAGTCACTCCTAGTAAAACAAGCATACAGGAATTTCAGGCCCCTGAGACTAGAGGGGAAATCCAGAACCTTGGTGGTGGAGGACTGGGTTAGGGTGCATTTACCTGGAGGTCTGTGAGCCTGACAGATTGCACCCAGGTGTTGAGGGAGATGGCTAATGCCATTGCAGGGCCACTCTTGTTTATCTTTGAATGGCCAGGGAGATTGAGAAAACCAAGAAAGGGAGTTGGGACTCTGCAGGCTAATCAGCTTCACCTAAGCCCTTGGTAATATGATGGAAAAGAATCCTCCTGGAAAGCATTTCTAAAAGGTGGTCAGGGTAATCAACATAGGTGTACAACAGGGAAATCTTGCTTGACCAATCTTACTGCCATCTACAGTGAGCTTTGGGGATGTTGGGAGAACAGTCTGTGTTGTTTACCTTTTACATCAGTAGACACACTGATGAAGTGCAGGTTAGATAAGAGGAAAGTGAGATGAATTAAAAGCTGGCTGAATGAGGGGGCACAGGGAGTTTAATCAATGGCACAAAGTCCAAAACTGGAGGCAAGTCAATAGTGGTGTACCCTCTGGCTCAGTACTGGAGCCAATACTAGTCAGCATCGTTAATGACCTGAATTATGGGATGGAGTTTACAAATTGTATAAACTGGGAGAAGTAACTGGTGCCACCAGCTGGTACACTGCCTTTCAAAGGGGCCTCAACAGGCTGAAGAACTGGACAAAGGATTCTCACTAAGCTCAGTAAGGGGCAATGTGAAGTTTTGCTCCATTGGGGAATAACTGACCAGCAAACTGGCAATAAACTGTGATTGGCAATGCAGCCTTGTGGCAACAGAGGCCAAAGGTGAGGGGAGATGATCCTTCCTCGTTACTCTCAGCACTGATGAGGATCCATCTGGATTACTGGATTCCCTAGTACTTCAAGGATATAAACTTAGTGGAGCAGCTCTAGCACAGGACCGGGTACGAGAGGCTGAGAGAGCTGGAACTTGCCAGTGTGGGGAAGAAAAGCCTTGGGGGAGATCGTGGCACCTGGCAGGGGGGAATGAAGATGGAGGAGCCAGGCTCTTCTCAGTAGCTTTCAGTGATGGGACTCAATGGACACCAGTTAGGGGTTCCATCTGAGCACAAGGAAACACCTTTTTACCGAGAGGGTGGTCAGACACTGGAACAGGTTTCCTAGAGAGTTTAAAGAATCGCTATCCCTGGATACTCCAAGCCTGACTGGAGATTGTGCAGGGCAGCCTGCTCCAGCTGACCATGTGGGAGCAGGGGTGTTGGACTACATGATGCCAAGAGGTTTCTTGCTTGGTTGGAAAGATGCACGAAGAATCCTGTAAATGCATTTGGCTAGGGCAGGTATTTAAAGATCATGCTGATCTCAAGTATTCATTATTTTCAAAGGCCAAACTTTACTCCCATGAAGAAGGAAGGCCAGATCCTATCTAAAGCAAAGTATGCTTAGAGACAGTGTGGGATAGGGATTGCCCAGAAACTTTCGTATGCTTGAATTATTTTTTTTAAATTCAACTATGAGTTAGTTGTCTTTAGAGTTAAAAGGTGCATAGTGAGATGCAAAGCCCTCTGTAATAGTCTAGTTTTATAGTACAGTTATAGGGCTGGTTCCCTTGGTTGCAGCATGGTATTGGTGAAAGAAATGCCTTGTGGGCATGCTTTATTATTTGAGTTTAAAACCATAATACAGTGCTTTAACAACACTTTCAAAGGGTTTGGGATTTTTTTGTTGTTGTTTTTCATAAGAAAATATTTCAAGATTTGCTGTCAGCTTTTTGCCTGTGGAAATTTAGAGGTTACCTGCTCTGTTAGATAGCCTAAAAAATAGCAGTGTTATATATGTGACTCTGCAAGAAAGTAAATTGTACAGAAGTTGGGATTTAATTTAGAATAATTTTTTAATGAGTGTAAGAAGAATCCAAATTCTTTTACTTTCAAGGAATAGAATTTCTGTGGGGTATTGTTCAAGTCAATTTTTCAACTGCAGATCTCTTAATGCAGTATCAGTTAGTTGTAGTCCTACATCGACAGGAAGTAAACAATTGCTGGAGCAGTATCAGAAAGAAAAAAATTGCTGCTTAGTGCTTCTGCATATTGTTAATACTATATATTGTTTGTTGAAAAAATTTCCATTTCAGTATGTTCCGTATTGCATTTCTTATGTGGTTTTTAAGTAAAAAGTGTAAAGTTGATTTTTAACTTTCTCTTATTATTTTGTTATGATGGCAAATGTTACAAGCTACACGACTTTAAAGCATATCATCCTAAAATACCTGTTTGTCATTTTAAAAGGTAATGAAATCAAGCATTTTGTAATCCAGGCTCTTCTAACCATATCCAACTTGTAAAAAAAAAGTTACAGCAACTAGGACTATTTTTTTGTAACCATCTTCAGGTAAGAGGAGTAGTGTTAAATTGATGAATTGCAGTATCTTGTGTATTTAGAAGTGTATATATATATATATGTGTATAGCAAACTAAACTTTTCCAACTGTTTTCAAGCTCAAAATATAAAACTTAAAAGCCTGGTATGAAAAAAATGCTTGTATTTCTTTTCTTATGGAGAGGTAACAAAGCATATGTTTCAGAAACCAGCATGTAGAATTACTTCAAAGTACAAGAGGAAGCATTAATATCTATCTAATCCAGGATTCACAAAAAATATTTTTCTAATCAAAAATGTGCTTAAAAGCTATGTTTTAAAATCCACTTATTTAATAAAGCTACTTGGGAGAAGGAAGCAAATACTCCGTCAACTACTATATTTGTAACTGCTGAAATACATGAAAATAAAATGGTCATTCATGAAATTGGGATGGGTTTTTGATCTCTTGAAGGTTGCTTAGGTGCCATGGAAAGTAAAAGTCTTTTAGTTGCTTTGGAGTCTGAAAACTTCTGCTTCTAAAGATCCTTTTGTAATCTCACCAACATCAAGCCTTAGGATAACCTCAAGCTGTTGGAAGTGTAGGTCAAGCTGCATCACACCCCTTTCTCCTTCTTGCCACACAATGGTACTCTGCTTGCTCCACAGCTTTCTGCTGTCATGAAGGAGTTCCCATTCCATTCTTTCACTCAGCCATTTTTATAGTAGCTGTGCTGAACACTTCCTGAAGCCTATTTGTGGTGTGTTGAACAAATGCACTCCATTCTTTTCTAGTATGTGTATCTTATGTGCTAGTCTGACTCAACAGAAGCAGACTTTTTTGGGGTCAAATAGGTTTTCCTTAAACAGTGAAATTTGCTATAACTTAAGATGAAGTTCTGTGCACTTGAATTTATGTGCTAGACCTAAAAATATGGGCCATATTTACATGATACTGTAAATAAAATTAAAAGACAATTTTACTTTTCCAGTAAATAAATGCTAGTCTTCTTTTCAGCTGACATGAGTAATTCTTACTATATTGTTTAATGAACACATCCTACAGAGCCAGGGCCTTTGTGGTACAGCCACTTACTGTTCAGCACCCAAACTGAGCAAATAGCAGCACTAATCTCATGAGGTCCAGAATCTCAATTCTTCATTTGTCAGATTGCTCAGCAATAGACCGTTGGATGGCATGATTTGTTTCCTTCAGCCTTCTCCAATTAATTGCTCTATTATGTATTGTTGATCCCCTTGGGTGTGGAAGGTGCCCTGAGCTTGTTGCCCTGGAATAACTGGCTTACCCAAGGGAGGAGCTGTACAATAACAATCTTGTTAGTCATGCCTGATTGCTTTATCAAGGACAAACTGCCATGGTCACCTGCTGTGCATTCTCCACACACTTTATGGCTGTTGCATGCCACGATTCTTGCATCCCAAGAATTGTGTGAAAAACTGAAGAATGGGGTAGCCTGTAGTGTGCAATATGCCCGGGATAAAAGGATCAAATCCATTTCTATTTTTTTAAGTACATGGTAAGTTGTTAACTCTCTTCAAAAAATTTATTTGAAGTAATTTTTGTATCCTTAGTACCCTTATCTGCTGGGGTGGCTCATTTGGATTGATTGATCTGGTTTTATTGTGCATTATTTAGTGTTGGAAGATACTTCCTTAGAGGGTGCATATCCATGGGAGTCTGAAAACAGGATTGGTTGTAGTTGTAGTGGAGAAAGTGTGGTTGTAGTTGGAGAAAGTGTCTTCTGTCCCTTTACAGCCTTCTGTTCATTGAGATTCTCAGCAGACTGACTCATTTACAGCTCTACAAACCACCCAGTCAGCATTGTGTTATGTTGATTAAATCACTGAAACTGCTAATCCATTATCCAAGTGATATTAATAAATAGTACTTGTCGATTAGGGGAAAAAAGTCCATGGTAATGTACCTTTTCAGGAACAGAGATGAAACTGAGTGTCGAACACTTCTTTACCCCCTTCCAAAGCAGGGCACTGCTATAGCAATTTCACATAGATCCTTTTCTAGGTTTGGGTTTTGAAAATAATTAGGCATGTGTGCAGTGTCATCTTCCTCCGATTTAAATGTCACAAAAAAGGTTTCATTTCACTTGTTACATCATGTAACTGATGATGGCATGTAGGCATACACATGCTCCATACTGTTTGTGTCTTCAGTTTATTTGATCAGCTCCATTGGCTCATCACTTTTTCTTTCCATAGTTAAAAGCTGATGCTATTGCTCCAAGCTGTAGATAATATCAGCATAGTTTTTGTGCCCACTTCAGCTGTTTATTTTCCATCCACCTCCATATGAAAAATGGAAGCTTCCACTGAAGGAAGCTTTGCAACAGATAACTAAATTAGGACTGTTAATCTCTGTGAATTCTTTTTAAAATAAAACTGCACACCTCTGGAAACTTGTCTGTTCATTTAGTAAATATCATTAACAAAATTATTAATGAACAGTATTTAGTGGGTTTTAAGATACAATTATATTTTCACAAGAAAAGGAATGAGTAGAGACAAGACACACTTGTCACCAGTTCCCTTGTAATACATCCTAGTAAATGGGAAAATGCTTCTTTCAAAACAAGTTGCTTATTTAAAATTGAAAACCGGCAAAACCCCATAAATATCAAGATGAACATGAATAGTTTGGTACTGTTATTTAATATGTCATTTTGTCTCACTGCAGTGTCATCCAATGAATGCCAACATGCTGTTTGAATTGCATTCCACTAATTGAGAAAAGTACACACAATTCTGCAAGTTCAGAGAAACCTTCAGTATTGTGTTTTCAAACTGAACTGGACTATCAACTGAGTGTGGGGGCAAATTTATTGTGCAATTTTGTCGTTTTTTTTTTATTGGTGGAAATTCCTACAAAATTAGTAACAATATTGAATCCAATTTTCTCCTGCTAGAACTGGATAAAAGCCATTTTTGAGCATTCATTTAAATCTACTACATGCTATCTTGGAAAAGGTGAAGTCACATTGTCTTTGAACCTTTTTTTACCTTATGCTTTTTTACAGCATAAGGAGTTAAAAAGCTGTATGTAATTTCATGTAATCAGAGGTGCTCTCATTAGATCTGCTAAGAATTTTTGACTCAGGGCTGCCTCACAGTGATTCATTGTCTCTGCTTGCCTGGTCTGTATCCATGTGCCAGAATCCTTTTTCTCTGCAGTGGTTTGTCTTTTTTCTTCTGAAAGTCAGAAGATGTGGTAAGGCAGTGCTGCTTCTCTCTGCCTTTCAGTCAGTTTCCTTTAGAAGTGCTGAATGTTGCCTTATGAATTTTGCACTCTTCATTCACTTCAGTGCACTAGTGAAAATGGAGCAGTTCCAGTGGGATGAGTGTGGTTACTTTGGAGCACAGATGTCTCCTGGAAATGTGAACATCTAACTACAATATATAGCTCTATTTCACAGTAGGGGAAACATTTTGAATTCATTAAATGTTACAAATACTTGAAAAGTATTTTCTGTGTTAAATCTCAGTATTTCAGAGCTGTTGTCCAGTACAATAGGAAGTCTCTTAAACTTTGGTTATGTTACTGTTGCTTTAGTAACCCTTCGATACTTACAGTCTGTGATAAATGCGAAAGACTTGCCTGAAGTCCTTTAGGTTACTTAGTATTAAGTCCTTAGTATACTTTAGGTTTTCTTTCATATCATGGTTATAAATCTATACTAGTCAGTATTCAGTACTTCGCTATTAGCAGGAATTCCTGAACTAGTGAGTGGAAGGTGGGTGAAGGGCCCCGCTGCGGCGGAGGCAGGAGCGTTCTGTGCGCGGGCAGGGCAGCGCCGCCGGCCCCGAGCCGCCCGGAGGGGGCAGGGGCAGGGGCAGGGGCGGGGGCAGGGGCAGGGGCAGGGGCGGGGGCGCTCCCGGCGCTCGGCGT